>JAKMXJ010039825.1:0-13239 GCA_029339935.1 Anguina tritici
GGGGAATTTTGCTGTCTTTGCGAGCGAAGCGAGCAACACCCACCCACACTATTGCACCTAAAGTATTCATGGTGCAACACACGTGAACAAAACATCTCTTGCTATCTCTTCGTTGACCACTGAGCCCATTTACTGAAAAGAACACAAATTACAATAAAGTTTCAGAAGAGGTTTAAGGATTCTCCTGGTCCTTATAATCACTAAGAATGTCAATAATTAAAAACGCCTATCAAAAAATGTTTGCTAACAGCAGGTACCGAACCTGTAACCTTATGGAAATATTTTGATGAATTCGTCTGTCGATGAATTCACCTAATGCTACCCCAACACATATAGAGCCCTTTCCACCATGTTTTGAGCGTTTTTGCAAAAAAATTTTTGGGAAAAAGATTACCTTGGGGGCATATGTCATATGCGCTAACATACCACATTTTTGTCAAACTTGTCACACCTGCCATATTTTTTTACAAAAATGCTCAAATCATGATAGAAAGACCGTAAAAGAATTAGGGCTCTTTGAAAAAATAAATTTCGAAAGTGGTTGGCCCCTGTGGTTTGGCCACCTTTGGTACAAAAAAGTGATTTTGACTGCCCTTCCGAAAATCCCAACGGCAAAATTTCGAAAAACATGCATGGGAAGTACTGTTCAAATAATTTGTGGGTTTCACAAATCGTGTGTGTTTGGATTGCATTTTCGGTACGCTAACGAGTTATCAAAAAAAGTTTCCCCAGCGCACATATCTCCCCGACGAAGAATCTCCCCAGCACTAAAGAAGTCCCCAACATACAATTCTTCCCAACGAGAAATTTCTTCAGGCTCCCCTGAATGGGCATCAACTCCATGTTTCGGGGGTTTAAGCTGAGAATTCGCTCTTTTATAGTTTCAAAACCTTTTCAGGGCATAATTTTGGGTGGAATAGCATGGTTTGCTTGATCTTTTGGCTAAGTAATGGAAACTCAGGTAGTCCAGCTGGATACTCGAAATAAACCAGATATCCCTGATTTCTGAGGAGTTGAAAAATAAAGAGTAATGTTCTTATATTAGAGCATTTAAGGTGTATTGTGAAACTGAGAACATAAATAATATTTATTACTTATTAGAGCAGGACAGTTTCTCTTCATCTCTTCAATTAGAGCCACTAGACAAAGAAGCAATGCAGGTTAGGAATTAATATTTTCAATGTTAGGGGAGGTTTGTATACGCATCTCCCAAAATTGTTGAGTTTTGATTTGTTTCACCAACTTTTTAAGGTACACCTCATTTCCTCCAAAAACTGTTTCCCCGAAATCCGTTTCCCACAAATCTATAATTGTGGATTACTTTTTGCTACCTTGGTCCCCCAAGGCAAATAGTATTCTGTTTAAAATATAAATACTTCGAACCTGCTAAAAACACCACAGAAAAAATATTATGCCACTATTGGAATTTTTTGAAGGTGCTTGGCCTCCTGTGGTTTTGGCTAAATTTGCGTCAAAAAAAAGAATTTTTCCACAAAAAATGTGTTTTCGCGTCAAAAAAGTATTGTCCATTTCAAACTTCTTCTATGTTTTTGATTGAACTTTGGAAGGCCAAGTCGTGCATTCTTACACTCATATAAAAGCTGAGATTTTAAGGAACAATGACAGAAGAAGCATTAAAAAAATTGGTGTAAGAAATTAAAAAGAAATAATCCTGGGAGAGGCGTATATAAAACCTCCTCCTTTAATAATCAAAGATGGAACATTTTCTTTTAGCAACAGAACCAGGAGAAAGTGGTCCGTCGCCAACGTAAACGTCGTTTAGTGGTGGATGAGCAAAAAAATATCAGTGGAGACGATATGAAAGCTAACATGGCTAACTATCGGTTATTTCATCCCCATTTACTCGAACAAAGAAAAAAAAACTCATTGACTTGTTTCAGTGACACGATTCAACCACTCGACTTAGCTCCTCCGACCAAGCTGTTAATGCGTCTTAAGGAAAATGGTGCTACTGAGAAATTGTTTTCTATGCCTGGTTGTGCCAATGCTATACTTGATCCTCAAATTCTTCGTGTAAGTCCACTCGAAAAATGTTTTCGGCAGTCCAAATTGAGTATGTCAGATCTACCAATCTCACCTTGTGCTGTGCACCAGAAATATGAACGAGCGGGTTACTGAAGACATTAGAGCAGAAATGGGAATGGTGGACGACTTGGGCGTGGATGCTTATCAACAGCAACCAGTGGGTGTTTTTTCCAGTGTCACACTTTTCTAACTGGTGTAAAAAAAGCTTGAAAACACTTTTTGAACTATTAGTTTTCTATAAAAATTTCACAATAAACATATTCCAAAAAGTAGGTTTTGTAGCCCTTTCTCTCCTCTTTCGAATGGTATGTAAAACTTATCTGGATTGTTTTAGAATAGTCAGTAGTTGGATCCAAATACTTGTGAGGTCATTTTGAGAAGTTGACAACCATTTTCACTACTTTAACTGGTCGACGGTTCCATCGGGTGTTGGGCGATGTAGTAACGCGTTAGGACTATGTTGTGGCGCAGGTCAGCAGCTACAAATCCCATCTTAAAGCATAATTTTTGAGTCTAAAAATGTTGAGATATGGACCTTTGAAAAAAAGAAATTACTTTCAAAAATAACTAAAATTGGAAAAATGAAGAAAACTTGGATTTTGGTCATTATTTACGGAAATTTCTTGATTTTAAAAGGCAATGTCTCAACACTCTCACTTTCAAAAATTGTTCTGCAAAACGGGTTTTGTAGCTCTTGATCTGCGCTACAACATGCTGCTAAGATGCTGTTGCAGCGCTCAACACTCAATCAGACTCTTGACCAGTAAAAGAGATGCAAATGCTTGTCAACATCTCAATATAACCTTAAAGGTGTTTCGAGCCAAATGCCGACTATTCTAAAACAATCCAGATAGTTTTATATACCAATTAAAAAAAGAAAAAAAGGCTACAAAACTTGCTTTTTAGAATTTTTATTGTGAAACTGCTATGGAAAACTAATAGCTCAAAAAGTGTTTCCAAGCTTTTTTACACCAGCTATCTGTTGCAATTTGTCTAATCGGGAATATGTCACGATCGAAACTCTCGAATTCACGCACTTAATAGGTGGGCTTATAGATTATCAAGTGTAAGAGAAGCAGATAGCTAATAAAAAACGAAGAGACAGGTCTAGGGCGACCAGATATCTCAATTTATTAGAGCTCTGACTTGCAAGAAGTAAGTCGTGCGATCAAATTTTTCATGTCCCTGTTCAAAACATCACACGTCCACTGGCGTACGTTTACTCAAGCCTCTTTTCACTAACGGCTTCCTTTTACCGCTGCTTTTAGAGGATATTTTGATCTTTTTTTAAATCTGGTCCCTATGTTTGAAGAAAAATACATTTTTATGTGATTCGTTCATACGGGCAGATGTTTAACTTATGCGATTTCTATACCTTTCGGCCAGCTCTTTTTATAAACATACTTTCTTTGCAAACCAATGCAAAAGACTGCACTTCAAGCTAAACTTACTGTACCACAACTTTTGTTTGAAACATAGATACATTGCCTGTGCCCCAAGTTCAGAGACGGTTATTCGGCATGACTAAACAGTTCTTCTATTCATTGCAGCTTTCCCTTGCTTTTCTTTAATACAAGTGGTTGAACTTTTTGAATAACCCTTACTCTGGCTATGGTAGCTGGAAAAAAGCTTGTTCTCCTCCGAAAATCATTTTTCTTGTTAATTAATCTCTAAGTAAGGAAAAATGAGTCGAAAATTCAAGTAATAAGCAAAACTTTTAATTGCAAGACAAATGATGCATATTCTGAGCTAGAATCGGCTGGCTACCATGGGCATAGGACAGTTGATGATAAGGATACTTCATGATAGGCAGTTTTTGATAATAGGAATTGTAAATCTGGCCTTGCAGGCACTATAAACCTGCCATTTTGTCATAGTTTTGTTTCTTTTATCAAGCCTCGGGTGAAAGAACCTCTGAACTGTATTGGAACTTTTATAAGAGGCTTGCTGGCTTGGATTTCATACCCTGCCGAGAGGACTGCTACTTCTAGTTATATCTCAGCGACTACACTTGTTATGAAAGTTTTGATGACGAATTCAAATTCTTCAAGTTCTACAAATCTTAAATAATGATAGCGGCTCAAATATAATGCACCCGTGAATGTGAATGTGAAGGGAATTGCCCTATGCCAAAATACATTCACATTAACGTCCATATTCACAGTCAAATTGTGTTAGAACCATAAGAAAAAGGGGAATATAGGTCGACCAAAGTGGAGAAAGAGTTCGTGTTACCGCCGATTGTATCTTTACCGTAAACTTTGAAGTACAACTGTGGAAGTACTATCACCACTAAACCAATCGAGTCTTTTTCTAATCCACGGTTTTACTTCGCTCTTTTCATTGTACGGTGTATTTTCTCAGACTCAAAATCAAAAGCGGTTTTTTATAACATTTCCTACTAGAGTTATTTCCCCAGTTATATAATCAAGCAGCTCTCGGTCATCCTGCTAAATATTTGTTTAATGGTAGTGGGAAACAAGACCATTACCCCTACCACTAACAACACCTCCATTGTTTCAAAAAAGCACTAATGTTGTTGGGACATACGCGAGGCTACCTTTTGATCTTTGCAGTTATTATTGTTCACCTCTTTTCTTATTTGTACCTGTTTGCGATGCATAAAAGGAAGCGAGATGGTGGAATGAATGTATTTACAACCAGCAGTTGCTGCGCTTGTTTCTGTGCTCCATAGTCGGGACAAGCTTTGATTTTTGTCCTAATTTGACACCTAACTAACAAAATATTGTTGCGCAAAATGCATATAGGAGGAGCGTAATTAGCAGGTTTGTTTATGTCTTGTATATTTGCGAGAAATTCGACCTCTTCTATTCTTTTAGCAATATTGCGATTCCTGCCATTCATGCGGGTCACATGTAAAAATAGAGCCATCCTTTCAATTCTCTCACTTCCTCAAGCAAACCCTCAAATTGATATGTGTGATTTAAACTGCACTTTATATTTTTGATGGCTTCAAAAATTGACACCGCCTGCGGTCATCTTTTTTAATTTTCGCAAGCTCAAGTGTGTTGGAATTTAATTTTTTCAAAAAATTCTTTCTCCACAAAAACTTAATAGACCATTTATGTTGCCAGCAATGCTCTGAATACGCCGGCGATGCTTCAAAAAAGCGAAAATTACCTATTCCACGATCCCGATTTGGTTGATGAGCACACCAGGAAAGTCTGGAAAGCTCCATAAAGTCACTGTCTGAAAGTGAAAAAAAATATTTAAAAAATCCGGTCTCGAGATTTGAAATCACTTTTTTTACTAATAATCAATGACTTTGTGGGTATTTTAGACTTCCTTGGTGTTCTTTCAAACTTACGGTATTTTCTTTATTAAACCCCGACTCTGTAATAACCTCCCGCCCCTGACTTTGAGGGTTTGTATCTCGGACTAGAGTAATTATTTTGATGAACTGTTTTTTGCTTCTTATTAGCTCCTACGAGCTTTACTGATTCCAGTTTTTAGATTTTGATTTAGCACTCAAAAATCTCGAGACTGATTTCTGAGGGGTTGAAAAATAAGCTCCATGTGGTTAATTAGAGATAATACAATAATAGGGGTGGAGGAATACGATCCGCTGAAATGATCTGCTGCGAATTGAGTAAAGAACATTTGATTTCCACAAGGATGTGTCTGTAACGAAGGCAGACAGCTAATAAAAAACGAAGAGACGGGCCTAGGGCGACCAGATATCTCAATTGATTAGAGCCCTGAGATGCAAGGAGGAGTCGTGGGATCACATTTTCCTGTCTCTGTTCAAAACAGCACACTTCCACTGGCGTACGTTTACTTATCTAACTGACGTGAACAGATGGACGGATGATAATTTGTAGATTCTGGCTTAGCTTACAATCCACGCCAAAACTACATTTTTGGCTGAACGACATGAAATTTGGCATGTCGAAGTGTTGATACTAAATGGAGTGGATAATCCCTAAAATTTGATTTGAATTCCTCTTTTCATAGTTGCTCTGAGGAGAGTTCATAATAGGAGTGGAAAAGCGACAAAATAATAATTGAGTGACCTATGACTCCCGCTGTGCCGACAGTAGACTTCCAGCGGCTGGGATTATTACTATTATTTTGTCTGAAAGAGAGGCAACTTTGGAGGATGATGAACCAATTTTGTATTGCAAGTTTGTTACCCCCTCCTTTGTGATGTGTAATTTTCCGTCTATTCAATTCAAACTTGAAGGCGGCACCTTTGTATGTCATCCACATGGTGGTTGAATTCAAACACATATTTTATTTCATAAAAAAAACTTACATGCAACTTTTTTTATTCACAACCTCGACTATCTAATGAGCTAAGTGGAAATGGACTTAACATTCAAAACTCGATGTAAACAAAAAAGTTCTGTTGATAACTAGGTATCCCTTCGTTTTGCTCAAGGCTAATGTTTGGATGTGAAGCGTCGTCTGAGCCAAGTAAACGTACATTCCAAGTACTGGCATCATGGGAAACTTTACGAGAAATAGGCTGGATCCAGAAAAAAATTCGACAATGATTCAGCTCCGTTTACTTTATCTGAGAGATGTTGTTTAAAGTTTTTGTTGTATCCGAGAAAGTAGAACGATCGGAGCGCGATAAACAACAGAACGTTTAATCAAGAGGATAACACAACAACAGACAATAACAACAATAACGATACAATAATAATGAATTTACAACACGACGAGAAAGCCACAACAGCAGTCGTGTCGGGACAAATGTGGATTCAAACAAACCCATAGCCACAACAGTTTCGTTGTCTCATAAATTCAAACGAATAAAGGCATAAGAAAAGCGGTAGAATTTTAAGTAATTTATCTTAAAATTATTCAAGCATAAAAACAGAAGGGCATCTCAAGGTGCGGATTTATAAGAGTGTTAAAAGAGTAATAAAAGGCGATAAAAAGTTAATAGCCTTTTTATCACTTCTTATCGCTCTGATTGATTGATAAAACGTCAAAGTTTTATCGCTTTTTAGTACTTTCCATGTTGTTTTCCCGAAGTTATTAAGCTCAGTATAATCTGATTTTCACTAGAAGAAATATAAAAATCTGATATCGACGACATTTTTTTACTTTTTAATTTTACGTTCAACCGATTTTTTAATGTAAACACAAAGGTTCGAGAAGCCCACCATTAAGAAATATTGGAAAATTCTAAATTTTTCTCATCTAACTGTGGTTTGGTCGTGCTAAGATGAGTTTATTTTACAAAATGAAAAAACCACATTCTAAAAAGCCGCACCAAAAATATGACCTTTTTATAAGTCTTTTTATAGAAAGGTTTCTAGTAATCTTAGATATTAAACAACCCCCTTAGATTACTGCTATAAATCTAGAGTCAAGAGGTCGACCAAAAGTTTTTCCGATTTTCAGGAGGTTGGAAAATATAGACCACAGAGCTTTCAATAGAGGAAATTGTGTAATTGACTTTTGCAGGTTTTTAATTTCAAAAACAATATTAGACCCTTTGGGGATCTTTATAAACGAATATTTCCGATAAAATTTAGGTCTAAAGCTAAATTTAAAATAGGACTTATGGTATACTTCCCTAGTGTTTATGATTTGTTATTTTTACTTGAAATTCCATTAGGTTTTTTATTGCTGAAGGACTTGATACCCACAAAATGACTTCAACAATATGATTGATTTGGTGCCGAAGTATTGTGCACTTTACCTTTCCGGAGCTAATCCCTCATCCATCCAAACACTTTTTATGGTCTTCTCCTCCAAAATGAGTTATTACTGTGCCAATCACGAGAGTCTCGCCTATAGCCAATCACCCTATTTCCTGCACCTCATTATTATTGTTGCTGTGACGCAACTGGTGTGTTCCATGTGTGAATTGGTGTGTGTCAAATGGCCTGCAGCCTAGCCCCTCCTGCATCCCCTTCACCACTTAAGTAACAACTTAGCACAATAGCAAACGGCTAACCGCAGTAAACAACAGATGTTAACTGCGCCCTTTTAAAGGTTGCATTCCCATACTGTCAAAGTAATTTTGGATTATTTCATGCAGACCAAATGCCCATCTACCTTGTTTATTAATCGAGACTCAAATTTGGATAGAAAATATTCAATTTCCATAACCAAGAAATGACATCAGACATTTTTCAACCCTAGTGTTTGCGAATTATGTCCACGCGTTCCTTTTATTTGGACTTTCCAGGGCTCATGTTTGTTAATTTAAATGATTTATCGCCCATCTCCCCTCACACATCCTCATTTGTCATCATAGTTACGCCCGCCATCATGAAGACAAATGGGTGGTCGTCGTCATTGGTGGCTGGCCCCTCGTAGCAGTGGGCCCTCATCCATGACTGTGGGGAATGCCTAATGAAATGCTCCATAAATTTTGTGCATTTTCAAACATGGTCCCCTCTCTTGCAAGCAACAAGTTGTGCTGGTTGGATGCCCCCAGCAGAGATAATAATGGCTGACCTTTGCTGTTGTCGAGAGCAGGGCTTAATTAGCCTGCTTGTTGGGGGGGGGGGCTGAGGTGGTGCAGGTGGACGAAAGTGTTGATTGGACAGGGTGTGTTGCATGTTTGGGTAATTGCTGAAACATAGTTTTAGCATGAAACAGTCACAAAAGACTGAAACAAATGCGCTCTCAGAAAAAACAAATAAACAATATAAACATTATGCTCATTTTCTCAAAGTTTTTGCAATCTCTTGGAAATTTTTTTCTTTTTCTCGGTTAAAACTTATTTTTCTAAGTTGCCTGTCATAATTCCGTCAATTCCCAACTTTCCTCTTTTTGGCTGTAACTTTCTTATTTTTCAAATAAAATCCGTAATTTAAAAACCGGGTTGTAGCCCTGGACTTACACCCGAACCATGTGCCCCTGGTCACTATGGGACCATATTCTTGTAGGTTTTTGCTCTTTTTATTTAGGCTTAGGCTCAGCCTTGGTCGACCCCCGTTAGCCTTACTTAACACCTTGAAGTGCACGAGATGCTTATGTAGGGCTACTTTTGCCATGTCCTGACAGCACAACCGTGAAAAATCAACGGGGGAGACCAAGGCAAAATCAATATTTAGGAAAAAGAAATTATATCAATAATGCACTTGTGCAGCGGAAAAAATGTTTCTCTGTACTTTTCAGGCCCTAAAACGTCGAATGACACCGGTTCTGAGGCGATATCGAGGGGGGAGGTCAATTCTGTAGTGGCCCCGAAATTGGGCCAGTAAAGTTGGACAAATTTTAAACAAAATATGGGTTTTGAAAAACGCCTACGCCAGCACTAAGCAAGCAAAGCAAGTCGATAATTCTCTTCCATTTCTAATTTCTCCCTTTTCCAGAATGTAGTACAAGACCCGAATTACTAGTCCGCTCGTGTTTCAATAGTGCTCCCTCAGTTAATTGGCTTTGTTTGTGGCAGTTGAAGCATAAGTTAGCATGTTAACTACTTTCCAGATTACACGCTTTGACTGCATAATCCAGCATTGGTGGTGGTGCTGTATGTATTACACGGTCTATTGGTCTGTTCTCGCAGTAATCCCCCTTACCATATTTGGTGGTTGCCCCCTCCACAACAATTTGTATCCCCAGCCCACCAATAATTACTCCTGATGCAGTCGGGAAGGCAGGTTTACTGTAGTGTCTCACCACCATTGTGTGCTACCTGCCTAACTAGGCGGATTAACCTTTGCTTCTTTTCGGTGCTCTATTGTAGTGAGCAGAATAATCAGCCTCCTAAAGCGATGAGTCTATTGTAGACCCACTAATCTGATTATACATTCCGCAAAACAAATCAAATTGGAAGGGAATTGTGGAATTTGAAACAGAGGAAGAGTCAAATGCAGATCATTTGTTTTTTTTGAAATGTGCAAACAACAATTTACTTCTCAAATGTTACGTAAATTGGTAGAAGTGAGGTAAACTAATTGGGTTAGGAAGACCCTTGCCGGATTTGCTGATTTTAATCTAGGAAGGGAGAAGAGCTGTGCTTTATTGTATTTTCCACTTCCGATTTTTTGAGTAGGAAATGTGATGCAGTCAAAGCTCCCAGTTATGTACATCCAAGGGACCGACTCCAGGGTTAAGTAAGAAAGAGCTGTACGTAAATGGGGAACTCCATTTCAATTATTTTACTAAGAGTGTGACCAAATAGGCAAAACTTTGGGGTGGATAATGGGAGCTGTACATAAGTGAGGGTGCACCTAAATGGAAGTTTTGACTGTATTGATGAGACCAATCAGACAATTCCAATCAGACATGCCGCAGAACAACCTTCTGTACTGGATTTATTAGTTTGGAACAAAAATTGTATAAAAGCTACGTGACTTGATAAAACTAATTAATTGTAATTGTAGCAAGAAGACTTGAATGTATTTGGCGGTGCAGGCACCCCCATACAGCCAGACATCAACTATGACGACGACATCAGCAATGCCAACCGAGAGAACCTGGAGCCTTTGGAGTTGGAGAACGATAAGCGAAACGGCTCTCTAGAAGCACCAGTCAGTGCTCAGAAGAGATCAACCACCCGAAAATCACACCAGTTAGAGGTACACTATTGTTGTCATTGAAAAACATCATCAAAATCAACATCTTTTGTAGAGGGATGAAGAAGAGGACGAGGAGGACGAGCAAGTGTTCACTCGACGCACCAAAACTATCCTTCATTCGATTGCCCTCAAGCTCAAGGCCAATGACAACAAGGTGGGTAGTGGTGGTGACTAAGCTTAGGATTGTGGCACTAAGCATATTGGCTTGCAGTCCTACCAAAAGCAATTTTTTGATTGCGAAATTCGGATTCCTCGCCAAAAATGCCCTAATACCCCAATGACCCTAATTTTTCTAAATATATTTCTCTTTGCAAAAAAAACTCATTTTTCCAACTTGCAGATCCTGTTCGAAGACCTGTTTACCCGTGGGTCGACCAAGCGGACAGCCGCCCAGAAGTTTTACGCCTTGTTGGAGCTGCACAAATGGCAGGCCATAGAGGTGGACCAGTCGGATCCGTTTGCTCCCATTGAGATCAGTGCCGGCGGCAGGATGACCGAACTGCTCGAGGCTTCCTAATGCCCATGTATTTATGCATCATTTCCTCATATTTATTCTCCTTTTACTGCTACTTAATTGATGTGTTCTCCCTTATATTCTCAACTGTATTGACTGGGCAGCTTGTGGTCCTCCTCCATGTTGTTCCAATCTTTGATCACTTTCAATGGGCCTGTTTATAGTTATGTTGACCCCACCGGGATCAAGATTTTTACAAGTGATTACAACGTCAGTTTGTTTAAGCCCTTTTATAATTTTGATCTTTTTGACCTTTAATCAACTTTTTGAGCTCTTTGACATTTCGTTGCCGTATTTTTTGCTCATATACGTTGCCGTTGAGAAAGACTTATCGACTTACAAGTTGTGACTTACAAAAATCGATTAAGGTGAAAATTTTGACACTCAATATCAATGTTGGGATGGTCAAGATTATCTAAAACCACGATTAAATTTCTTTTTGAAAAAAGGTTGATACCATCTTGCAAGACACAAATAATTGAGGTGCAATCATAAATATCAAATTTGAAAGGAGTTTCGAGAAAAATTGATAATTTAAACACTCTAGAAATGTTGACTTTCAAATTCTGGATGGTTCAAGATAGGTATAAACACTGCCAATGGGTCAACGTATTTTGCTGAATCTGATTTTCTTTGTGTTTCTCCAATATCTTTCTTAGACTTTTTGTGCATCTTTACCACTTATGTTGCCACCCAGCCACACTATATTTGAGTCTAACAAACCAATTCAAGAATCGAAGTAGCTTAAACTTATCCGATTAGCTTCAATCTTTTAAATCATTCTCAGCATTTTAATGTATAATGTGGGCAAGTAACACCTTTTTTGGAAATTCCAAAGCTAAATAAGGAATCAAAGGATACACAACGCTCAAAGGTAGGAATGATAGGGACTCGAAATAGGACCAGGTACAAATAATATTGACCCAATGTTCCGTGATTCACACCATTTTTGTTTCTTGCTATTTTCCAAAAACTAAAGCCCATTTGTTTTGTGTAATTTGTATGAAAATATGTTTCAAATCGAATAAAGATGTACTCAATGGATATGGAGCAAAATGCACACTCTTTACTGCCAAAAACATTATGTTTTTGTCGGCCTAGTCTGCGCTCATTTATTTTTTGTGGAAAGTAACTATTTTCACAGTTATGTTTTGAACAATTATTATCTTCCCCCAATACAACTTCTCTCTAGACTTTATAAAGGAAATTATTCACAGGAAACACAATAAAATAAAGCTATCTTCCCCGTTCTCCTCCAGACTCCGTTCAGAACAACCCAAACCGGTGCCAGGAAGCTTGCTGCTCTTTTCCAGCCAAAAGTTGATTAGAAGCTCTGCTTTCTACACTCCTCTCCAAAATTAAAAATAATAAATTCATAATTTGCATAGACTGACAAACCTGCAGATGTGTCCAACTCAAAAAATATATATGGTAATGAGTTGAACCTATTTGCCGCCAAATACTCCTGAAAACAAATAAAATAAATAAAACTTTCTCCCCCCCACTAAAAAGCAACCAGCCACCCAGCCTCCAATTCAGCCATTTTTGGAGACAAAAACCATTTTTGGTCGTCAACTGTACACAACAAGGCCAACTGCTGCTGCTGAGGGTAAACTGTGAGGAGGTGAGAGAAAAGTGTCGCCTCTCGCAGCTATCCTCAAATTGATTCCAACCAGCGGCAGCAGGTATGTGTGACCTTTGCTGCTACAGCAAAGTGGTTTAAACGCCACCAACACTGTGTTGGAGGCAGAAGATGACCGAAGGTCGCCCTCTCCCGCAGCTAGTTTTTGTTGGAACATGGCTTTTTTGCTTTATCTATGTGTTTTCTTGGGGTATGGAGATGTTGTTCTTGGTTTTGTAAGATTGAGAGTGGATCAATTTACAAAGTGGTGATGCAGCCGAATCTAGGTGCACCTATGAAAATCTGATTTTACCCCTCGGCCCTACCATTTTTTCATTCCAGGTTTCAGACCTTTTTTACATTTCTGTTTATATTTAGTAAGCCAAAAAATTATCCGCTCTAGTCCAAATTGAAATTTTTCTGAAATAAAACGAAAATTACCCAAAATCCACCCAAAATCTAATCTCTTAAGTCATGTCCACCCATTCAAACCACAATAGCCGGCTTTTGACTGGAATGATTAGGGGGGGGGGGATTAACCCTCG
>JAKMXJ010040031.1:0-10018 GCA_029339935.1 Anguina tritici
CTCCATTCCTGAACTGAAGGCATACTTGGTGAGGGAATGGGACGTAATTCCCCGAGAATTTATTTAAAATGCTATTGACAGTTTCCTCAAAAGACTGCGTAAATGTATAGCAGCCAATGGTGGCCATTTTACTGAGTGAAAGAAAAAGTGAAAATAAAAATTTGTAGATAATTGTTGGGGCTACAAAACCTATTAATAGGTTTTTTATATTTAATAAATTTTTGTTTTAAAAAATCGACTAGAAAAGTGTTGCAGAACTATTTGGACACCTGTTAGTGTAACGGGCAGTGCTAGGCGACGTTGGGCTTGACTAGTCCAGGGCTCTAGTTTTCAAAACTTTAATTTTCGGCATGTTAGTCGTGCGAATTTAAATGTTTTAAATTGCCATGAATAGGGACAGACAGGACCCGTTGGTATAACCAGCCTAATTTTTCCGAAATAAAAGAATTTTTATGTAGAAAAGTGCGTTAAACACATTTTTTATCATTTAAGTTGATCATTTTTAGCATATAAGATGGTTTAGGAGATGATAAAACTTGATTTAAAAGTATGGGAGTAAGTAGGGGTGTACCTAAGTGGCGCCGATGTTTGTGTGGATGAGAATGAGGAGGAGGAGAGATGTATTGGACATTTTGTGTGCACAAATACATGTGTAAAACATTGAGCTACCTTTCTTTAAACATTCTGCACTTCATCTAATTAGCAACCATGGTGGCTTATTTTTCAATCCCCCAAAAATTGGGAAAATCCTGAGTCGATACCGAGACTTTTGGGTGCTCTGCTAAGATAAAAAAGTTGGATTAGTAGAGCTCGTGGGACCTAAGAAAATGTAATAAACAGCGATGCAAAAGGTTTTTCCTGCACCGAAATATAAATCTCAAAGTCAGAAGTGGAAGTATAATATAAAATATTGGAGGAGGTACACCTTGCTAGTGCCAAATTATTACCTTTCTAAATCGCTTTACGGTCAACCCTCGATACAATGTGGGCTTTTTCAACTTTTTGGTCAGAAAGTATTGAAAACCAGTGCTGGTCAAGTCTTCGGCTCCTTGAAATCACGGAGCCGGATCAAAAAAAGTCCTGTTCGACCAGCACTGCTCAAAACTCTATATAGCTGAGATTTTTGGCAGTTCCCAGGGCTGCCCTATGTCCAGAGTTGACTGTAGTTGACCACTTTTTCTGAACCATAAGGCAAAAAGAACAGAAGAAATAGGGTACAAAAAGCCTTGTTGCTTTTTCTCTTACTTTTTGAAATCCCGTATTTTTTGATTTTCACCTTTGTGGTTTATGAAAAAATTATGAGTAGCTGGCCTACCCCGCGCCTAAGGCCTCGCATAAGCGCGAACAAGACCTGTAGGAAAGTAAGAAAAAAGCATAGCGCCAAAAATTCAGAAATGAGACAAAAGGGAGGGAACATCACTGCACCATAGCCGACTCCATATTCACATTGCTGAGGATATTTTAGGTACGGATACATCTTAGAAAATAAATGTTACACAAAATAGGGTACTGGAATTAAGTTGAAGGGGAGTTCGCATTGACCCAAACTATCCTAGGTCCCGCTAAAGGGGACACAACTTGAAATCCTGAAATCCAAAAGTGAATTAGGGTCATCAATATCAATTTGGTTATTTTCCTTTGAAAAAGATGCGCAAAGTCTTAAAACATACATGCCTTTTGGGATTTTTGAGAAATATTCGGAAACGCATGTTTGGCTTTTTGATTGGCATGGATGATGGCCGGCAAAAAAGTTCCGCCCCCTAGAATTTCTATTGATCATTCATGTCTACACCCACCAACTTGAGAGCAGTAAATACACACAACTCAACACATTCAAAAACATCTCCAATAAATTCAACACATGCATACACCGCTCTCCCCATTCTGAGTTATCACTACCGCCAATCTCCACAGCTAGCACAAACTCGGAGAATCCCAAACATTGACCCATTTATAGTAGCAAATCCCCCGTCCAAAAAATTCTCCAAAAAATCAGCCGCAATAAAAATGGCAATAACACCAAAGCCCTTATGAATCAACCATTCCGCAGAAAAAGAAACAAGCCAAGAACTGGCAATGCCCAAAAACCATTTCTCATCAAAAATAATGGCGCAGAAAGTTCAATAGTAGCTCGAGCATACACCCATCCCTCGAATGCACATATATATGGCAGTGGTAAGCAGGCAAGCACCAGCCTTCCCCCACTAAAGGGGAGGCCTTGACGAAGAGAAGACCTTGGCCTGCCAGCACCAGCAGACACTCCAATAAAAATCGAACATTTCCAGTTGAAGCGGGCGTCCTGCTGCTGCCTTACGCAATGGGAGGGGTTCTCGTCCTACTAGCTGCTGCTGCCGCCAGCCACCAGACTACCCAATCGATGCAAGGCGGTGTGGCGCATGCTGGTTATATATCCCCCTAGTGGCTGGGCGACTAGGTTTGAGGACTGGCAACAGCAGCAGTAGCAGTAGCTGAGGAGAAAGAGAGCCATGGTTGTTTGTGTGGCAACAGAGGGTGCTTGTTCTCTCCCTTTTAGCTGGTTGACTGGCCTGGGTTGTTGCTGAAAGCTTAGGAAGGCAGGGTGTAGAATATAGCAAAGGATGGCCATGGGGACAGGGGGATATATGGCCGCTGGCGCTGGATGTATTAAAGTTGAGTGGTAGAGCTTGCCGGTTGCTTGAGCACTCATTCACCCAATTGATTTACAAGTGCACTGACATAGACACACATAGGCACGCATGCATACATACACGAACAAATTAAGTGTCAATCTGGTGAAGGTGAGATGTGAATAACAAAGATACATAGTTTGGGAAAGTTAAGATTATTTCGAGCTGCAAGATATCCAAAAGCAGTTTCAGGTAAAAGCGAAAGACAAAGGACAAAAAGAAGGACAAAGGTATTAGGTAAATTCGTTGTACACTTAGCTTGATCTTGTTTATCCCAGGAGATTTTTGCTCGAAGGCAGGACCAAGTGGTAGAATGGAATAGCCAGCAATTTGGCAGTCTTTTCGGTGTTCAACTTCAAAATGGAAAGCCGGCACTCTTATATTTCCCCTGGCATAGTCTGATTTTCTGAAAAATGACCCCAGATCACCTCCTAAGCTTATTTTTTCTGCTTAACACGATAGAGAAGTATCTGAAAAGGGAATTAGGGTTGTATTGGGAGGGGAAGGGAACAATAGGGGGCACTTTTTGGACGGCTCACTGGCAAAAAGGGAAGATTTTGAACATATTATTAAATACTGGGGCCCACCGCATATAGAGCTTTTGGTATGCATGGTTTTTTTGCATCCAGAGTCACTTTCGAGTGATTTATGTCTCAGGTAAGTGTATGTCAACCCCAAGCTTCCAAGCCCCCTACGCCCTCGGGGCGGGCTCGGAGGCTTGAAGAGTTGGAGATGCGAGCACAGACTTACCTGCGAGACGAATCTGAGCAGACTCTTGATCATACATGCATTTAGAGGCTCTTTTGCCACGTAAGAAAATATGGTAAATCACATGAAAATAACTTGAAAATACCCTAAAAGGCTTTCTACTCAATAAATTTTTTGAGAAACTTTAAAATTTTAGTTCAGACAGACTTTAGAAATGTTTCTTTTATGGTGTTAAGCAGAAAAAATTAGCTTAGGAGGTGATCTGGGGCCATTTTTCAAAAAAATCAGGATATGCCAGGGGAACTATGAAATTAGCGGAAAGCCTTCGAGCAAGTAGTGGACAAGCAGAAAACATATCGTGGGTTGGGTCCTGTAAACTTGAAAACTCCTGACTCCTAAGTTTTGCTAAAACGGCTTTAGGCAGAACAAAGGGCTTAGAAAAGAAGCAAGCAAAGCACTGAAATCGCCGGGGGAAACCAGCTGGTTTTCTTATTACAACATGGCTCATCCACTTCTCAGCAATTGGAGAGTCTTGAAATAATGTGCGGACACACAAAAAGCTGGCGTTTGCGCTTCTGGCTGGGAAATCGTTCGTCTCCCGCTATATAAATTTGCTGCGATCGTGAAAAAGGTTCTTACGGTAATTTTTTTTATGAGGATTAACCGATAAAAACACACGAGACTCGTCGGATGGCTGGCTTGTTTTTCCGTACTTAGCATTGAATCTCATTGAAATGGTCTCTGCTAACACGGAAAAGCAATCAGCAGAGAATGTGGAGAATGCAGACAGTAGAAAATGGAGATAGGAGATTTGGATATAAAATTAGCTAAGAAATTCTTTAACATTTAAAGGGGCATGGTACTTTGGTTTTGTCTAGTTGTAAATTTTGTTTACACCCTTCTTCCCAACTCTCAAAAGTGGGCAGAAAGGTGTTTACAGAATTTAAAAAACTATAGAAAAAAGACTACGAGAACTAATTAACTTGCCTGGTACGCGTCTTTTTTGACCACGGGTTACCATGCCTCTTTAATAGACTACACGCATTGAATTGTTGAATATGGTTGCTGTGCGCTGCCCACTTGGCCAATTTCACAGTTTTCCATTAACGGGTCCAAATTACGTTTGTTTCGGTGTGCAAACTTGGCACGCAGAACACAATTTTTTTGCTGTTCCAATAAAAAATATGGGGTATACCTTTTCAAGCCCTTTGCACTTCCTCACAGGGTGTAAGAGCTGTTTTTCGGCCAGCCTTCTCATAAGATGGAATTTATAAAGACTTAATTATTCAGTCAGTCAAAAAGCTGCAATGCAATTAGTAAGCCGTGGCCACAAAACACAGAAAATAAATGCTACAGAGTCTAAATTCTCTCAAATACCGAATACTCAAGGATTAATGCATTCACCTCAGTACAACCCAGCCACTACACACAACAAAAATTTGTTTTAAAACTATTTACTTCGTTTCAGCCTCAAAGGAAAAAATGTAAAAGGAATTTGTGAGGTGAACACCGTCAAAGCACACCCCCATCCAGCCATTAGCGGCCAAAGTGGTTTGACAACAGGGGCTGCAGCTCGCCATACACTTTATAATATAGCAACAACCACATGAAAGGATTTGGGCAGCCTACTGCTGCCTCCTGCCATTTTGGTCAATCTCTGCCAGCCCGAAAATCTCAAATTCCCCCTGCCTGACTTCTAGTCACACACACATTGTTGGTGGTGCCAGAGCAGCAGTAGCAGCAGTAACAATTGAATAAACTCACCAGAATATGGCTCACACTTCTTATTTAGAAAATTATTTGATGTGAGCTATTTGTTAGCTCAACAAACGTGAAACCACTGCCAACTTTTTACAAATAAAAAGATGGTCATGAAGCTAGCGCAATTAAGTACCGGTTTTGCAAACGGAGAGAATAGGATTGGTTAAAAAGTAGTATTGGTCACAAGTGCCAGAACAGGCTGGGAAATGTGTTCTCCTACCTTCCTTCGTATACAATTAGGCTTAGGCCAGTGTATTTTAGCCGTGGACCAGCGTACACTCTATTTTGCAACCAATCCTACCTAACCCTTGCAAACAGACGAAAAGAAATCAGCAGAGTGTTGGAATAGCTTTAAAAAGGGATAAAGGATCGGAAAATATTTTGATTTTTCATTCTAATCAATTTTTTACTAAAAAACATCAGAATATCTTGACAAATACTGGCCAAATGCTCACAAATTAGCTGTATTCAAGGCTCAAAAAATATGACAAAGGGTAGTCACAGTGGTACAACTAGTGTTTCGGAACCTCGAGCCACACACCTTCGCCCCGAACCATAGTCAACCTTCTATAAGCCAACCCCCACTATAAATCGACTCGCTAGGCCCGGTGCCGACCAGGCAAGCTTTACGTTGCCCTCTAGCATTCTTATTCCTATGGGTAAAGGTGGGGGTAAAAGGTAGGGGTAAACCTCAGTCCTAGAGAGAAACCTAGAGGTAAAGGTAAAAAAAGCTTATTCCTACTGTCACAGGTTGTAAGTAAATTAAAACCCTGTAAGCCGGCCTTTCTGTGAACCCTCTCCGTCTACAAGCCAACGCCCAATTATCTACCCCAATTAATAAATTTTACCTCTACAAGCCTACTCCCCATACATCTTGAAGAGCTAATATTTTTGTAAAAAGTGCCGTAATGGCTTGAACCAATTTCGACATTCAAAATGGCGGCTCTCGAGAGGATTTACAAACAGGGCCTTCTTAAAAGGGGAAGAAAAGTATGCCATCCTTCCCAAAATAATAATCCGGGCACGGTTTGATGAGCCTTAAAAGTAGATTTGCGTGGCCTCGCACTGAAAAACAGACCAGGTACCCTGCAAACGGGTGTATACCCGCAATAAAGTCCAAAATTAGTAGTCAGTAAGGCAAAGCTGAAAAGTTTAAAATAAAGTCTTGGGAATAAAAAATCTTCAAAATGTTGCACAAAAAGTGGTAATGGTTTAGAGAGAATTGCTACCCAATGATTGTTACCCATTTCCATTTACTAGCATTATTAAATATGTTATGTCAAAAAACAGAGAGGGAGAGGTGGGAAGAATTGTCTAACTCTTTGTCCTTTTCTTAAGATAATCAAAAATGCATGAATGATGGTAGAAGCAGGAGC
Organism: Anguina tritici; assembly: GCA_029339935.1. Taxonomy (NCBI): domain Eukaryota; kingdom Metazoa; phylum Nematoda; class Chromadorea; order Rhabditida; family Anguinidae; genus Anguina; species Anguina tritici. The sequence continues at coordinate 6,512 of JAKMXJ010040031.1, forward strand.
TAAACATCACCCATCCATCGGGCCTTCAATGGCCTTCAATTTGTGAAAGACAGGATTTCTTATCTGAAAATTATTTCCTTCATCGTGTTAAGCATAAAAATTTATTTCACAAGAAGCTTTTGAGTGATTTGCTTAAGAATTGGGATGGGGATAGGGTGTACCGATCCAACAAGTGCCTCTATATAAGCCCAAAATAATGGGTATCGTAAAAATACACCAATATTCAACTGGATAAAGCTTCTAACAGTTAAAAAGTTCAAGATTCCACTGGAAAACAGAAAAAAACGGTCTGAAAAACAGTTCGAATTTCGGGTTAAAAGGACGGTAAAAGACTAGGGACACTTCACGGAGAACACTTCGTGGGGGTTTTCAGTAGACACCGATCGGGCTTCCGGCTCGGTGTTTTCTTGTACAAAAATTCTACGGTAAAATATTAATTCGATCCGGTTTTAAATCGTTCCTATCAACTCTTTCCTATTTTAAGCCTATATGCATTTGCAACCACGGGGAATTGTCTTGTCTTTGCGAGCAACACCCACCTAAACCATATGCCCCAAGGTTTTTGGTCGAGACTACAACATGTTTTCCAAACATTTTTAACTCCCTCACTATATAAATGGCACGGTTTTTCAATCTGTCCAAAAAGGCTAAACAATTAAGTCGGAATCAGGCAAGGCAACAGAGAATCTTCGCCCAACTTATAAACAGGAGTTTCACAAAAGTGACTCCACATACAAAGTTAATGAAAATTACCTGGATCAGGGCAAAAAGGTTTAAAAAGTCATACTAACTCCATTTATCCTGTCTATTTCAAGCCGACTTCTCCAGAGTGCGCATATACAATCGAGCCTGGAATCAAGACAACTGTAGTAAACAGTGTATTCATGTGATCAACAGACAACTAACACACATAAAACACAACAATAATTTTGTGGTTGCAACTGAATTGAAGCGCGTCTGTCCAGCCTATGATTACCTAACTCCACCACCCCTTTGCAGCTTTATCTCCAACTTTGACACAAGCTTTTTAAATGTTTTAGACCATCGTGTATCGATGGATCTTGGCTCTCTGAAAAACTATCAGGCACCACCGGAGGATGTGAAATTTCCTAAGGATTTTTTCATACAAAAAAGATGCTTATTTTCTGAGATGTGACCAAAAGTTGGACTAGTGTGATGTTGAAACGATAACCATCCAACTTGTGGTCACATTTCTGCAAATAAACATCTTTTCGGGATTTTTCTTTCTGATTCGGATTTCTGAGGAAATTTTTCCTACCGGAGGTCCTTAGAATAAAAAATCCTAGCAAAAATGGGTATTTTCGTATAGAAATGCAAAATTTTTTGAAAAAACCATTGCTGGCAGGCTGGCGTCCTCCTAAATCCATTTAGTAGGGTTTGATAGTTCTTTGCAGAGCAAGATTCAGGTCTACACCATGGTCTAAAACATATAAAAAGCTTATGTTGAAGTTGGAGATAAGAGTGTGAAAGACCAAAAAGTTGGTGGAATTAAGTATTTAGCGCTATAAACGCTTATCAATAATTCTATAGTGTACTTATAAGTATAATACTGTAGACGCTTATTTGAAGCTTATTAAAGTGGTTGACGTAAAAAGTATCGATTGAAGATAGACTGAAGACTTTTAAAAAGAACGGGGAGACCAAGGAAACTTTTCGTGTTTTTGCAAGTTTCTTTGGTACCAACCTTTTGTTTCTGTTGACACAAATGCTTCCGGCTACACTATGCAAATCGACTACGCTCTACAACATAGGAACAACAGAACAGGTGAATTCGATCTTGCAGTTTGGGCTGTTCCCTCGAGAGTCTTAAAAATGACTGTGGGTTTGCAACATTATTAAAAATTGTTTTTTATTTTTTCCTCCACTGGGCTCGAGAAAAACCAGGAAGGGGTTTGGAAAATAACCCAGCAGGGTTTCAGAACAGAGTTTTGGCCGGAATTTAGACCGGTTGGGACTGGGCCTGTCTTCATCTCCAGTTACAGATTGTCCATATGTAGTTTTGAAATTTAGAGGGCAGAAAAAGCATTTATTCTAGAGCAACCACAATTTCCACATAGATTTTTTAAAACCCAATTGGTAAATAAAGATTAAAAGCATTGGCTGAGACTCGAGGAAAAACAACAGAAATAGGTGGGTTCGTGGCAGGACCTCACTCAATTTAAGTCACTAATTTTAATGTGTTTAAATGCATCGTAATTAGAGATGATGACAGGACCAGTACCGGAATCCCGCACGGTCTCTAATCATCATCTCTAACCCTAATATGGTCTTAAAAATGGTATTTTAAAAATAATAATATTCTGTCGAATTTAAAAAACGTTATGACCTGCTCTTTTGAACCTCTGCCTCGTGGCTAAATAATTTGGCTAATGCACGAAAAATGTTACCGCCCGTTTGCCTTCAGGAGACCAAAATAACTCTCTCTGTTTATTTATCGTCTCTTATGTAAAAACGTGTGCGCAAAAAATTTTGCTTCGGGAGACCAAGGCAAAAAAAGGTCCTATAATCGCAGAGATTAATCGCGATCGCTTTTCAAAAAAATTGCAATCGCATTTGCCCGGGACTGAAATAATCGTAATCCTATGATCGCAAAAAGGCGAATATACATCTCTAATATGCATATTCGGTGGCCTTACTTGACGCTGTACTACTTTTCAGTGATGGATTTAGAGTCAAGTCTACAGAAGCCTGCTGAAGAATAGAGAGCATTGCAGAAACTGCCGCTCAAGATTCCAAACTGTTTTTATAAAGGTCATAATCATGTTCTAGTGACTACTATGCTGTGAGTGAAAGAAGAATAGGAAAATATTTTGCTAATATTAGTGCAGTCGCCCCGCTATATGACAACCAGCCATTTAGCAACCCACTTTACATAACTAAGTGTAAAAGATTGGGAGTATTTGTGAGGAATAAAACCAAGAAGGACTTTCTACAGATTAAGTCAATAAAAGACGAAAATTTTGAAATTTTTTTGCAGGCAGCTCGTTGCCTGTCCATTTCCGTTTAAGGACTCTTGTCATCGGAATGACCAAATCAATGGGGCTTTTTGAATGACAAGATCTCAGAGACGACTTTGTGAAAAAAAATACTTTATCTAACTTCAAAAAATTTTATTATACAGTGTAATTCCAGATTAACGTAGCCTCAAAGGGTTTTAAAAAGGTTACATTAACATGGGGTTACGTTAATGTGAAGTTACGTTAATGCGAGTGTCGTTTAATCTCCCCATGCTCATTTTACGTTAATCAGAGGTTTTCATCAAAGTAGCATGTTTTATTGGTCTGGAGTTTCGCTTTACTTATAAAACTACTCTTAGATTTTAAAATACGTCTTTATATTTGAATTCCCGCCGGGAATTCAAAGATTTAAATATGTGAAAATTTTGTTTTTAATTTAAACCGTAAAAAACCGTAAAAATACCGTAAAAAACCGTAAAAGCACGGTAAAAATTTTTTTACTGTTTTTTTACGGTGAGTCATTTGTCTC
>JAKMXJ010040190.1:0-11237 GCA_029339935.1 Anguina tritici
TAAAAAGAATAAATAATCCTTGCTTGGGAGGGGGGGGGGTACCCATCCGAATAAGTACCAAACCTTTATTATACACAATCTAACATTCCAACGAAATATCACTATCATACTGGAGATTTTCTCCCTCTTGCTCCATATCGATTTCTTCGAGCAGATCAGCCAATTCTTTTATCAGCGCGCCTGCTGCAGCTTATCTCGACCACTTGAAACCGCAACATCAGGCTTGAAGCAGTGAATTTCACTGTCCGCGAAGTAGTCCTCAGACAGCGGACCTTTCATCCAAGTTGTTCCTTCCAACGCGAGATGCAACTTTTGAGAGATGCCGTCCTGCTCTAGCCAATCGCTTTGACCCCTTACTATAGTAGTAATAATATACTGAGTCAAAAACACGAAAAGCACTAACTACAGCTTACTATGATTTTCGAAGTTCCTTCCCTTTATTAACCCAAACCATGAGTGTCGACCGATGTTGAACTTCTTGGCTGCATGCTTTGAGATTCTTCGATATTGTTTGGCTTAGTCCACGGTTTTTAGCTTCTGATCAATTGAGTACGTTCTGCGATTCCTGGTTTGCGCGATTCCTAGTTTTTAATAATTGACTCGCTTCCGGATTCCTCTTGTCCGCTTTGACTCATATTGCTGGTATGCATGGTGTTTTTCTGCACCCAGAGTGTCCTCGAATGATTGGTCTCTCAGATATGCTTGTGTGCGCATCTCAACCCAAGCCCCAAGCCCTCGTAGGGGGCCTGTCACGAGGCGCAGGGGCTTGAAGGTTGAGAAGCTCGCACAACCTTACCTTAGAGAGGATTCCGAGCAAGATTCTTGATAAAAATGCATTTAGAATCTCTTTTTGCTATTATCCTGTGGGGGAAACAAGTGAATAGCCTCAACAGAAACTGGCTCTCTATTATTCCCTTCCCCTTCTGATACAGCCCTTATTCCCTTTAAAAATTCAAATTGGCGCCAAAAATTATGGGTTTTGACCAAAAACCATGATACCCTTACATGGTTCGAAAAATTTTTTGTTGTCTAAAGCCAAAAAACAGCCAGCTTTCTCATGAAATCGGAGTCGAGAAGCATGAAAAAGTAGTTATCTCCGGCTCCCGACATGTCCTGCTAGGGGGGGGAGGCGGAGATGAGATTCTAAGCTGCGACCAAACCTGTTTTGTACATTTTATTATCCATTAAATTCTGCATGGAACTGCTATTTTACATCTGTTTCTTTTAATTAAGATGAGCGTCAACCAGCAAGGAATTGAAACTGTTGGAGTGTCTCAGCTATGCAAGCATATCATGGAAACCGCAAGGGAAGTTCGGATCGATCACAAGAAAGTTTCAACAGCAATCAATGGTTTTAATATAATGGGCAGATTAGGAAATCGAAAAAGGGGTGGAAAACCATAAGCAGAAAGTTCTCCTCAAATGAAGCGTCGAGTGGAGCAAAAGATCCGCCAAAATCCAAAAAGACGGCAACTATTTTTTCAATGATTGAATGCAATTTATGTTAAACACTCTTTGAAATTGTTATTTACATTTTTTAATTACCATCTGGACTTGAAATTAAATTTCCCGAGGGAGAATAATTCTGCCGGAATTCCAAAATGTGGACGTCAAAGGACCAAGCAGAGTTTTTTTTTCGTTCCTCTATTTATATTTTGTGGAAATTTTGGTTTCTTAAAACTTAGAAAACAGTTGGGATTCTCAGAAAGATGCGATAAAAAGACCACAAAATTAGCTGGGAAAAAGCATAGACCGTAATTTATGATGTCAAAAAATATTTTACCTCTAAATAATATGTTATTAATTTTATTTCCGTATCTTTGTGAAAAATATATATTTTTATGAAGAAAAACAGTAGACAAGATCACTTCTTTGCAAATACCCAACAAAATGCCAATCAGTCTAAAGAGAGGGAGTAACACCCAGCCGCCAAATGTAATATTCAAATTTCGGGCGGGAGGAAGGGAAGGCAAAACGCTCTTCCTTCTCCAGCCCCCATTCCCCACTTTTGGAGGGCTTTTGGAAAGAGTGAGAGAGAAGAAGGAAACGGGAATGGCACTGGCATTCACCTCTTGTCTACTGCCAATTGATTGACCAGTGGTTGTTTGGAAGGGAAGCGATTTGATAGTCCAAACCATTGCTGTCTATTTCTTGTAAAAGCCATTAGTGCATTGTTCACTTGTAAATGGCTATTTCATTGGAATAAGTAAGCTGAAATCTTTGAGTATTTGTTTCAATAAAGTATTTTAAAGTACATACATTTTGCTTACAGAAAAACTCAAATAAATACTATCGTGCCATGTTGTAGGGCAATAATATTTGTAGACTAACAGTCAAATTTATCAACTTTATGAGCGTCACTTCAAGTTTTTCGTCTTTCTGGAGCCGACAGAAAATAAAATTTTATTGGTTTTCGCCATTTTGTGTGAAAAAAGTGGAATTCTGATACAAAGCACGTAGAACAATACGTCAAAAAATTATATCAGAATTGCACTTTGCCCTCAAAGAGTCAGCGGTTAAACTACTTTATGCTATTCTCGTTCAAATTCATGTGCTGACCACTATTTCGGATGTTCTAGGCCCTGAAACATGTAGAAAAGATGTTTTTGGACGCGGACGATAATTTAAAAAATCTTGACAAAAAATTGACTTTTGCCTTGCGCATTAGGCTCAAATCAAGGGTAGGCCGATCTCTGTTAGCCCCGTTTCACGAATTTACCTTGGAAATTTACGGGCGAATGTTCAAATCCTATCCTTTTTAGCCTCTTCGGTACCCCACAAACTTGGTAAACTTCGGGGGGCCAAGGCAAAAAGCCGATTTTTTGTCAATTTCTTTTTTCTTAGAAGTGTCGTAAAAAGATGCTTTCTGCAGTTTCAGGATCTATAGTATCCGAAACAGTCGTCACAACATTACATTGAGAGAATATGGCATAGAGCATTCCTGCCCAATGAGCAAAAATATATATTTGGTGACAATCCACAATATTTAATTTTTTGTGTGCACTCGTCTTTCTCTCTGAGATTTGTTTGTATCCCTGATTTTGTTGCCTTACGGATTACTGGTATTAAATTCTCGCCGAAAAGAGACTGTGATCAGTGGTTTGATAAGAGAGCCAAAAAGTCGCTAATTCTGAAACCCACTTACTTAATCAACCTAAAGAGCTTTGCTCGGGAATTTGAGTTCCAGGGATTTATTTTTTAAACTAATTAGGATGACTAATTGATAATTCACCAAGTTTCAGATGAAAGGCGTCTCAAAGTACGGGCAATTTATCGTGAGAAGCAGCAGCAACACCAGTCTGGAGGACAAATGTGTGTCCAGCGATGCAGGAAGGCCAATCACCTCCACCACCTCCAAACGGGCCATGCAGGGCTGTACCAAACTCTTTATCAAAGATGGCAAACTGCGGGCGCCCCTGGTAAGATATTGAAAAATAAGGGCTCAAAGGCGGGTATTATTTAGAAAGTATTTTGTTAATCTCAGGACAGGGTTAGAGGTGAGTAAAAGTGCAAGAGGGCTTCTAGCCAAAATGCAGCTGAGACTATGGTGTACTTTCCTCTTCAAAAATTGCACAAAAAACGGCGTAAGAGCACAAGCATAAGAGCACATAACCATTGTAATATTAGAAATCTTCCGAATCTCAAGCCCATTCGTTAACCGATCCGAAATGGGGTTAGTGACCAAATGCACAATTCGGGGGCGGCAATCGGCATTGGAAGTGCTGCTAATTGCACGTTAGTCTCTACTATATTTTGGCTGCAAGCCATCTCATGTTTTTGCTCAAAAATCTAAGTTACACATTCAAAGAAATGAAACCCTAAAACTTTGGGGACATGGATAGTATCGAATCTTTGAGTATAAACTTACAACATTTAACCCCAAAAAGGGCCTTCGAAAATGTTTCCAAAAAGTCAGCTTTTCCGTTAAACTTGATCTTTATCGACATAAACAGCATTTCTGAACCAAAAATCGGCCTTTTCGGATGAATTTATCTATAGAATACAAAAAATATTAAGAAAGTGAATTTCACGACATTGTGCATTGTCACAAAAGTGCATTGTGCACGGGTGAGACTGTTTAAGACGTGTGCTCAGTGCCAAAATAGTCTCAATATGTGTCTGAGCCATTACCCAAATAGCATGCAAGTCACAAGAAATGTAACGAAGTGCTCAACTTCGATGGTAAAATGGAATTTTGGGTTAGGTTCCTGTTGGGAATTTCAAAATAGAGCTGGATGTGGTTGAACTCAGACAGCTGCGATTGTAGGCTACACCCTTGGCAGAACAAGTTTTTAAAAAATTTGACAAAAAAGTGCAATAAGGTTGTCGAAATTCCCGGAAACATTTCCGGCAATATTTAAATCTTCCCAAAAGATTTGGGAATATTTAGAAAACATTTCTAGCGACAAAAAACACTGCTAAAAACACCATATAAGACTCAATACTCATCAAATTCACCCTTTATTCGTAACATTCTACAAATGTATACTCAAACAAAATATCATCAACGAACTTTACATCATCACAAATATCTGATTTCTCATTGGCGTTTTCTTAAGAATGTAATACTTATTTTTTATATTTGGTTATCCCAATTCAATGTTCTATTGAAATCGACATCTTTAACTAAAATATATGCAGAAAATTAATATCACAAAATTGTACCATTCGCACATATTTTTAAATTTTTTCCATAAAAATAGAAGGCCAATATAAATGTGCGTCACTTTTTCGTTCTTAAAGGGATATACCATTGCGCTATAGTGTAAAAAAAGACGGGGACCAGCAATTTTTGAAAAATCAGTCCACTTTTCACAGATTTTGCATCAATTCTATGCCGGCAACTTTAGATTACTTTTAAAAGTTAGGCAGAACACCCTTGTTGTACCTAGGATGGTACTTGCAACAACGTTATGGCAGAGATAAACACGCCTCTTTTTTCATGTATCGCAATGGTATGCCCCTTTAAAGGACTCGATTATGAAAGTTAGTTAATTTAAGCTGCTTTTATTCAGGGCTCTCGGTCCACCAACCAGACAGTCATCGCGCCAACCACATCGCCCAAACCAACCACTACTATCAGCGAGAAACCTTGTTCTTTAGCGCCCACTTCTGCCACCCTCAATCTTCAGTCGGAGCACCAAAAGCATGAGCTAACCTACATGTCCACTGTCAGCCACTTCAAGGAGAACATCTGCATCAAAGACGATTTCGAGGTGTTCCAAGACGAACAGGGAGAAGAACCACAACCTCAAGCCTCCCAGCAATCAGTCTTTAGTATACGTGAAGACAGTTACACCTCCTCCACTTCGCTACAGGAGAATGTGTCTGGCGAGAAGTCTTTATACCTACTCCCACCTGCTAAATTTAGTCCCCAAGAAGAGGTGGAAAATGATGAGAAGGCGGACATCTCAAAGGTGCGCCAAAGAAGCCCCCTCCACGAGATCCAACCCTCAGACCTCAATGACTCGTTATCGAAGAAACGGAAGAAAAGTTTTGAAGATGTAACAGAAGACTACGTGAACAGCTCTCAAGACAGTATTGCGGACGAAGAAGAGGACGAGGAAGAGGAAGCGGTGGACAAGGCCAGTGAATACCCCAGCGAATACAAAACAGCTAACACCTCATTCAGCAACGTGGAGGAGTTCTTGAAGAAGGAACGAAACATTCTGTATACTACTTCTGGATATGATATTGATGTCTACAAGTATCAGGCAAGCAGTATATCTAAAATATTTGCAATATATGATATGGACAAAAAGTTTCCAAAATTTCAATGTTCGAGATATATCAAGATCTCCAAAAAAATTTCTTCCAACTTCTAAAAGTATTGCCCGTATAATTTTCGCTAAATTTGACCGAGAAACAGTGATGTGCAAAAGCGGAACATTAGTAAAAAAATTAAAACAACGAAATATCGAGATTTTACAAGAAGCGTACAAAAACCGCATATTTTTGTAGGTTTTTGTACGGATTCTGTTTCTGGACGCTCCAAGCACACCAAATCGCACGTTTCCACCTACTATCATGCAGCTCACGAAAATGTCAAAGTAGCTTCCAGAGAGCCGTATATTCCTATGCGGTTGGTCATCATCCACAAATTGCATCCTACACGAATAATACCTTCACATGCAAAATCAATAAAAATGGGAAAAATAAAGTTTATAAGTCAAGAAAGAAGCGTCCCAATAAATCAAGCTAGTGTCTGATCATGCTATTTTTTTTTGCTGACTTCCACATCCAATCCTATAGGCACAACACTCACAAACCGGGTCTGCTTCATTGGCGGCTGACTAACATCTTCTTATGGCGAGCAGATTTTTGCTGTTGTTAAGCGCAAAAACCATGCTGTAGCAACTCAGCCAGAGAGTTGGCAGAAGAACTTTGAGAACTATGTTCGTTACCTGGTCGACTTGCCTAATTAAAAAAAAGTGACATTTGCTAGAAAAAACTATGTTTTACTCCCATTTTATCCATAGTTTCTAATGCTACTTCGACTTCATAACAGGAGTTGCTCACATAGTCTGGAACCGCTGGGTGCTTAGCAACAGTCACTCCAACATTCTATAGCAAAACTGATGCTTTGTCCTTCTGATGCCATTCTCACTACTTCTTTGATCAGTAGTCGCGTATAATTTGTCCAGTCATCTGAAGAAATTCAAATCCAAGCAGAAATCAAATATCCTTTTTATGTAGACAGTGGTTGTATGGATGTTCCGATGGTAGACGGACGAGTTTGCTAAACTTCAATGAACATCCAAAACATATTTGTGTATTAATACCTTATCCCTTCTGCTTCTAAGAGTAAGTTGATTTGAGAAGTGCAGAGTGTTAGCCATGATTTAAATAAACATATGATAAATTTTGCGGATGATAACTCTCAATAACAGTAAAAACACAAGAAATTAAAAGAGTCTGCAAACATTAAAAAAATGTACACCATCCGTACGAAATTTTTTTACGGATTTTGTATGAATGCCTTCGTACCATTTTCTCACCATGAAATCACCATCACTACAAAAACGAAAAAATTGCGGCCTTACTTATTTTTTGTCGTCATTTTACCTATTTTTGTATTTTCGCTAAAATGCCAAAACTCAAAATAATGCAACCAAGCTGCTTTTTTGAAACGTGCCAATCCACACCTACTTTCTGCATAATCTTATATTAGAGGGTATACGCTAATTGTCGATTTGAAATTCATGTGACTCTCATTCTGAAACAGCTTTCCAACCAAAACCTTTTGTACAACCATAAGACTATTGTAGATCCATCGGGAACAGCTGAATGTTGGCAGGCCGCGAGCCAACTATATCAACAAGCAGAACGAGCTGAACGCAGACATGAGGGCAGTGCTGGTGGACTGGTTTGTGGATGTGTGCCAGGAGTATGACCTGTCTCCAGCCACCTTCTTCCTGGCAGTCTCTCTGGTGGACAGAACCCTCTCTACAGTGGACTGCCCCAGAGTCAAACTCCAACTGCTGGGTGCTACTGCTATTTTTGTGGCTGCGTGAGTTTGATTTTTAAAATAGATTACGGAAGAATTGGTGCATAGGAATTTCGCAAGATTTTCAGAAATAAAGTATTTGGGAAACTTCCTAAAAAACACGGGGACCAAGGCTAATTTCTAAAAAAATTTTCATTTCTTAATGCTTTTTCAAGCTTCCAAAACTTGTTTCATAGACTATTTAGAGCATACTAAATTCGAGATTTCAGGGATTTAGCCAGACAGGTTAGCAAACCATCCTGCACCGCACTGATTAGGGTTTGAAAGGACTATAGTGCGGGTTTTTTGTTCCTAGAGCATGGGGTAGGTTCTTCAAAGGCAGGTACCCCAGGAGGGTAACTAGCTGGACTACCTGAGTTTTCAGAGGTTACCGTCAATGGACAGCAAACCATAGTATCTTACTCAAAAAATGTTGCTGAGCATGGGTTGAAGAAAGCAAAACAGCAGTTTGCCATTCCACCGCCCGGTTACCTTGGTAGCCACCCCTCCCTTCCAGATGGACGTCCATTACCCGAGAGCATAGTTGTGCGGGCATCGGCGCCACCCGGCGCCGGGCAAAATTTGATGATTTTCGGGGGCCGGCGCCAACTTTGCAACTGTGTCTGAGAGTATACCGAGTGCTCGCCTCACCAAGTGCCCGTCTCCTAGTAACTAACCCATAAAATAAAGATAGCCACACGTTTGAGCCTGCCCTAACGTACGCTGGTCTACTGTACGCCTAAAGCTAAACCTGTAGAAGTGATGCATACCCTGGGTTCTGGGGTGCTTGTTACAGAAATCGGTATTTTGATTCCTTCCAATCTCTTTCCCCACATCATTTTTGGTAGGATAGCGCAGTTTTTCGCTCTTTCGGTATGGTTCCCAAAGAGGCAAAAAATACCTAAGAAAATGGCATTTCAGCGCCTTCAAACCATCTTTACAATGCACTTAATAGTCTAGGAAACAAGTGTTGGGGCTTTAAAAAATTGAAAAAATGCTTTGGTTCCCCTGTGGTTTAAGTTAAAAAAATATAGAAGAAATAGAAAATTTGCGAAACCTTTCGCAAATTTTTCTTTGCTGGGAAATTTGTGAAACACTCATATGCCAAAAAATTCAATGTGAGTTTTAGGAAAATGGAGGAAGTCTATCCCCCACAATTGACTGAGATTGTTTTCATCACAGAAGACACTTACACACCAGTCCAGGTAACAAACACATTTACTCATATACTTTTGCAAATTTAACTATACAGTGACGAGTTTGTGGGCTTTTTTCCGTGCCTGAAAGATAAACTGAAATAAAAAGAAATTTATAAGAAAAAAACAGACAAGTAGTCAGAAGAAGTCGAAAATAAGTCTGCGCCAAAAAGGGTTTGCCTGTTTTTGCTGCCCGATAATTGTTTAGAAATGACTGTGGATTCTAGGAAGAAGCTCTATCTACTGCATTCTCTCTAATTTTTCCCTCTTCTACTCCTCCCCCACTCTAATTATTTCCTCCTGTTTTAGAGAAGGTTAGAATTGAAAGATTTAAAGATCTAAATGTAACCTTTTGCGGACTAAAGAAACAGAGGTAGGATGTAGAGTTCAAGCTCAAGGTTGTCGACATGGCAAAGAAAAGATCTATCCACTCGGCAAGCAAGCACTACAATATCTATCGGAAGACTCCCAAATTTGCCATTTACAGTTCATGTAAAAACATATATTCTCTGTAAGATTCTTTTAAGCTGATTCGATTTCTCTTTTTCGGGTTGATGAATGCTCATAAAGAAAAGCGAATAGGAGAATATGGTTAGCTTATTGATTGCAGTGGCACTACAAGAGTGGCCATAAACTGGATTACCTAAAAAAGGGTTTTGTCTGGATAGCTCCCTGCCTTCTCGATTTACATCTTAGAGTAGGGACTCAAAGTAATCTCCGGTTTTCACTGAAGACGTGCTTGAAGACGCATTTTCGACGAAACATAATAAAAAGAATAACAATATAAAAAAAATCGTAGCGTTCTCCTTAAACTACCTTGTAGATAAACATCTTCTTGGGATATAAGTAGCAGCCTTTCACAGGCATATTTGAATGCACATTAGATTGAGTCATTTCCTTGAAAGCCTTTCTTTAATGTAAATAGAGGGCAAAGAATAGTAAAACCGCATTAATATTTCAACATAGTCGAGCTTCGATATAGTGCGACTCCGATATAGTAGGACATTTTTTGAAGAATCGACATAGTGCGGTCCCTGCCAAAATTATCTTACAAAATTTCAATAAAAGTCAGTTTGGGGGAGCCACTTTTTTGGTTGAAATTCATTGAATATTACCGCATTCTCTCTAATAGGAAGACACATCTACCCGTTTTTTCTACATCGTTCTTTTGTAAAATAAGAGATCCAAAAAATTGTTCAAATTGCCCCTGTTTGATTAGTGATAAATTAAGCGAATGTTCACGATTAACCATTTACACTTTATTACTCCTTTTTGGGGTCGCATTATATACTTTTTGTGCTATTTATTCATTTGTGCTTTATATACTCTTTATATGTTACTAGTTCGGTTTACACCCACACCCGTTTTTGTGTTTTTAATTGCTTTAATCAAGCAACTTCCCTGTGAATTTCACACTGTATCACACTCGGTGAATTTCGTCAATCCGGAGACTGGAGCACATACCCAGACGATTGAATCAATATGGCAGAAATTCAAAAGAAGACACAAACAAGAATATAAGATTAAATGCATAAAATCAATTTTTACACTCGATTCTCGAGAAAAGGTGTCTCAAGGTTCTAAAATACCCCTTTTAAGTCCTTTCTAGAGTTTTTTAATGAAACTTTTATTCCTCCTGTAATTATTACTCCTTCTTGGATTGATCGAGAAATAATGCATCCGGGGAAAAATTAGAGAGAATACGGTGATTAATTTTTTGAACGGGGCCCAACTCGCTGTGGTGCCAACTCGCTCCGCCCAACTCGTTCTGATCCTAACTCGCGCCTTTGCTTAAAACTGCGTTATATAGATGACTTTTTTGAGTTTTTTTTTAATATCTCAAACCAATATTTTAATCAATACCGGTATTTTTTTTATTGTTTACTCTTGTTATTATTTTTTGGTTCACGCCACAATTATATCAAAAATACCGAATCGATTGGTGTGTGTGTGCGTATGTATGAGATATAATATCAATACACCGAGTAGAATAGTACGGTTGGGTGCTGCTCGTTTCGCTCGCAAAGACAGCACAATGCCCCCTGGTTGCAATCTAAATCATGGCCCCCTAGTTTTGTGTTACTTTTCATAGACAATTTTGGTACTTCTTTCGTTTAACCCCTCCCCCCATCAGGGCATTAGTCTGGATAAACTGTAAAACCCTACAATTTGATATTGCAGTCTCAATAAATTTTCACTTGTGTAGGAGTCATACGCACATCTTAAACCCTCTTTTCATTATCTTCCTAATTTTGCATCTTCTCGTTAGTATAAAAAATCTTACAAAAGGCAAAGAATAAGTAAAGTTCCTTAGAGAATCTTTATGAAATTAAAAATGCGAGGGGGAGGGGGTTAAACGAAAGAAGTAACACAATTTTTTGTGTTTTTTCAAAATGCTATAGCCTGTCTTCTAGCTTTACGGTTTAGCTGGCATGAGTACACTATTTGGCCAGAGTCAAAAGTGAGTTTTTTTAGGTCTAAGTATTCCATAGGCACTGAAAACGATAGAAACGGAAAAAAAAGTGTGGGAAGGCCATTTTTCGAAAAAAAATTTT
>JAKMXJ010040261.1:0-10732 GCA_029339935.1 Anguina tritici
AAGACCCATTTCTTCGCTGACTTCTTTCTTCACATCAACAGCTGTCTTCTTCGGATCTGCCCTTGCCTTTCGATCCATTGCACGGTCTTGTCTTTTCGTCGATTTCCGATTCCTGCCGCTTCCTTTGCTCCTTTTCAACCCTTTGCGCGTCTTGCTCCGATTGAAAATTCAATAAACTGTCTTCTGACTAACTCCGTAATGCGCAGCAACCACTCGATCTGTGTCACTTCTTTCTTTAGCACGAACGAGAGCTTTCTTCGCGTCAATCGACAAATGAATTTTTCTATGACTAACAATATTGTCAAAACACTAAGATAAACCCAAAAAAACCAAAAAAAAGTTTCCCATAATCGAAATACAACGAGAAATTGTTTGAGTCATTTTTGACCGACGAAAAAGGCAATATTTTTTACAAAATGCCATTTTTGCCATTTCGTTTGTATTAAATTTGAAAGAGTTATTCGAAAGAGGATAAAAGATGCTACAAAATTGGTCTTTGGTCTTGTGTGCTAAGGGAGCAAAAAGCGGGCTGAAATTTACAATCTGTATTGAACAATGCCTTGAGTCTTTTTTTTTGCCGCTACTGTACATTAATAACATTTTATTTAAAATTTTACTAGATGTAATACCTCCAAAGACATTTAGGTTGGCCTATTTATCCTGCCGTTCAGTATTGCCAATGAGGTGCTAAATAGCTATTGGATTTTCGGGGATACTTGGTGCACAGCCTGGCTCACCATGGACATTTGGATGTGTACCGCTTCTATTTATAATCTGGTAAACGAAACGTAGTCGTAGGAGAAAATATCAAGAAAACCATTTTTGTTCAGGTGGCCATTTCGATAGATCGCTACATTGCAATAATCAAGCCCCTAAACTATCCTATGCTAATCACCAAATTCAGAGCCAGATGTATTGTGGCGGCGGTCTGGATTGGCTCTTTTATTATTTGCTCACCCAGCTTTCTGCTAGCTTCTACCGAAAGAAAGGGGCCAGCTGGAGAGGGGGATATTGCGAAGCTAGATGATGGGTGTGCTTGCAACCCCTCCAACTCAGGAATGGCCTACATTGTTTTCAGTGCTTCATCCAGCTTTTATATCCCAATGGTAGGAACAATAACAATTTTAAAAATACCACCTATCCATAGTTCACCCAGAATGAAACATTTGAAGCAGTCACATTTCGACGAAGAGTAGACATAATAACTTTGATAACTAACTTTGAAATTTGTCCGCGAAAATTTAGCACAATTTCAAAAATTTGTTACAAAAATTTCAGAACTTTGTTAAATGTCCGCAGGCAATTTTGAAAACTTTTGCTAAATGTCCGCGGACGAATTTCACAAATTTTACTAAATGTCCAGTTGCCATGCCAGACGTCTGTATGTGCAATATTCTGGGTACATGATATTTGTCCGCTGGGCATTTGACTTTGTAGGTTAGCTCGCTGGGTCATTTGTCGCCCGTACATTTTTCCGCAGAAACTTATTATATTCTGGCCTCCTTTCTATTTTTATGCTTACCATACCGTTTTCTACCAAAAACCTCGGGGCACATGATTTAGATGGGTGTTGTTCGCTTCGCTCGCAAAGGCCGCACAATGCTCCCAGATCGCAATAGATATGGGGTTGAAATAGGATCAAGTTGATAGGCACAAATTAAAACCTGAACGCGTTGACATTTTGTCAACTTTTAGTAGTTAACCCACCAAAACCACGGGTTAAACCTAATAATCTTTTGCGGATGGTTGTCCGCGGACAAATGCTCTATTTGCGCTAAACTAAAACCCTAGCTCCACAGCTATAATCCACATACAGAACAGCCTCAACAAGACCTTCGATTTCTTACCTTTTATCTCACCCTGAACCAAAAATGTTCTTTTAATTATTACAAACATTTTAAGTCTACGGAGATGTTTTAAGCTTTTGGATGATAAGGGATAAGAACCAAGCAAACGATCAAAATGTGTATTTTTAACTGGCTCAGGTTACAAAACGCCGTAAAAGTGAAAATATGTTGTCTAAAAATGACATTTAGCCAAATGAATATGTATGCCCGATGCTAAAAATAAAGCTTGTTTGTTAGTCAGGTTAATGCTTGAATGTAACAATGTTTCATGCCCGGCAAAAATAGGTATAAAATATTTATGCCCGGGAATATTCCTATGGGTATTCCCTTAATGTTTGATGCCGGGGATTTAGACAACTCTACCAAAGGGGGGTCCACTAAAGGGAAATTCACCTAATGCCAAATATATAATATAAAAACCGGCCGGAATCTTGAGTAACGTATTCGGAAGGCTCAACACCCTAAAACCAGGTTTTTCAAAAATAACAAATCGGCTTTGCTCTTTACAACCTCCGACCTGAAAAGCTCAACCAACCTAAGAGTAATAAAGCAACAGCTTTTCGAGCGGGGAAACACAAGCGAAGTTTCTCAACCACCAGAAGAGCTATTACCAAAGATGAAAACATAGTACCCAACCGAAAAATTATTAAAAAGCCATCTGAACTAAAAGTCCAACCACGAGGACTATCAAATAATACAAGGCAAAAAACTATTTTCAAACCAACTTTTATTCAACATACAACAAGGACAGAAGATCATAAATAGCTAGACAAATATTGGTTTGGAGATCCCCACGTTGAGAACAATAATTGATCAGAAAGCGTATCGCGTTCTCAAGTCTTCTAACTTCTTGACCACAACTGTCGGCAGATTCAAATCTAGGTTCTTTGTGATCTCGCGTTGTTTGTTAGCATCAAGCATTGTGAACTGCTCGCACAAGTCGCCATCAATAACATTTTTGACCGGAGCATAGAAGGAGCGGTAGGCAAGATGGTCCCGACCACACAGAGGGGGAAACTCCACTCTAAAAAAACCATGTAAAAGACAAGATTAAGACAAAGAGAGACAATCTTAACCTCATATGCATCTCCAATGTTTGGAAGAACTCGAATTCCTGAAAAAGGCATAAATAATCACGGAGAAGCTGATTTCATTCGGCGGCTGAAACTTTCAGACCAATGAAAAATACATACGGGCGTTTCTAAACCACCCCATGTGAATAGCCAAGAGGCAATTAAAAAGAGAAACCGGATCGGAATGGGAAATCTTAAAACAGCTTACGTCTTTTGACAAGAAGGGCACTAGCATACCAATGGCTCCAGATAAAGTGGTGTAGATTAGGCCATCGTCTGAACCAGGCACCAGGCTTGTCTTCTGAATGGAAGTAATCATGTCGCCGACGTAGAACTGACACACTTGTTCGAGCTAAAAAATTACGTTTTTTTTAAAAACGAGATTCTTTTAAAGTAACCTTCTGAGAAGCACCGTTTAGATTTCCACGATCCCATAACGCCCTCACACCCGTTGGATCTTCCTGAACTTCTTCGACGACATTCTTCGGTAAGCGCAACTAAAAATGGCACAATTAAACTTTGCGTCGGATTTAGTACTATTCGCTACAGCACTGAATACCACTGAGTGCTAGAATATTAGGGACCAACTATGGTACTATTCTGTAAACATCTTCTACTGTCTTCTAACATTTAACTTACAATGGCGACACTCCCAAATCGATCTGCAATAGCGACAGTGTCATAATCAAGAATACAGACGGAGGTAACATATCGCGGCGTGGTTTCATCACAGAAGACGATTAATTGATTATCCTGAGATGCAAAAAATAATTATTGATGCGATAGGGCCAAAAGGCTAAAATATTAATTTGAGATGGAAAGAAACCTAACCAATTTTTTGTATCTCATAAAATGAACTGATTCCTGGCTATCACTAACAATTATTCGCTGGCCCATGGACTGAATGTTCGTCACTTGAACCGCAAGTTGCTGAAAGTAAAGAATTTAAAACAATAGTCAACACGCCTTTTTTCCACACGTCTCTTTTCTTTTCTTAAAAATGAATAACGCATAGAATTTCGTAAATTTTTATGTGATAGATGATAACTATAGATATTCGAAAATCAAGGGGAAAATGAATTGAGGATAGATCCTAATAAAAAAATTTAGATAATTGTCATTTTCGTGTATGTGCGGATATACATTGCCGCATGTGCCGCCACAAAAAGCGTCTACTCAGGAATGATGCAAGTCACTGCAACAGCCAATAAAAATCCAAAAAATCTGCTGATGCAAAACCCATCTGCTCTGTCAAGGACAGAAAACTTGCCTATCCTCCGAGTTCACAGAGGCTCTACAGTCAAGAACCAAAACAACAGCCACGCCTTGGGAAAATCGCAGTACGCAATCTTCAAAAACAAAAAAGGCCTCAATTACTTTACAATTGTATTTAGGAGCGGATCAATAAGTGTGCCTATCTCCATTTCCAACAATTCGGCACCCACTGTTTACGCTCAAATGAATGGAAGCAGCAACAGTCTGCAATATGTGAAAAGGTCTTCGCGAGCATCCAGAAGATATAGCGAAGAGGAGAAGGGAGGATACGATAGCTCAACAACATTAGCTCAACACAGAGACCGGTAAAGGGAAAAAGATTAACTGCAAAAATTTAAAAAACATACTAAATTCAGGCAGTCACCGCGCAGAAGCACAGGAAGTATTCACAATACATTACATGAGTCACCTACAATCTTACTAAACGAGACTAGCTTGTTGAGTGGCGAGCTAAATACCCCATTACCAGAACCCTCTCCACTCAGTATGTCCGCGCCCAGACCTTCAGTGGTATTCGTGAGTGAGCAAGAGAAACAACGCTGGTTCTACGGGAACAACACCAAAATGACAAGAATAAAAGAGCAGCTGCAGGAGTTAGAAGCAGAATCCGAAATGGACATGTCAGTGCTCTCAAACGGTGATACTCACAAACTGTAAGATAAAAATTTAGAAGGATATATGAAACACGGACAAAATTTCAGACTTCATGAGACTGGTCTCCAAGTGCCCTACTATGATGCAGATGTCCCCGAGGATCCACTTATCTATAAAACGACGCCTGAGAACGAGTCCATCCCCATTCTGGATACACATCCTAATGACACCTCAGCAAATACCATAAATGGGATCTCAGAAGAGAAGCAAGGGGAAAGCAACGGAAATGGAGGAGGAACGACTATGGCAACCTATCTACATCCCAACAGTGCCAAAGAACAGACAAAAAAACGCAAAAGCTACGGCAACATGATCACCAAAATAATGCGCAGAGGACCAAAAAAGAAGGCAGGGTGCGCTTACGAGAAAAGGCTTTCGCTTGAAATAAAGGCTGCTAAAACCGTAGCCATAGTTACAGGTACAGCTTAACAGGTTTTCATTACCTGTCTCTTTCCAGTTACCCCCAATTCCCCCAAATCCCGCCTCAGAGTTCCTAATTCCCTAGATTTCGGCGGTTTTAACCAGGGTTGTGAAACGGTCAACTGACCGGCAATTTTCAATTGAGCGGTCAAATAATCGGTGCATGTATGCTTGCAAATTTAACAGGGAAAGGAGTTTGCAGTCCGAATTTCAACTTTTTTGGATTACAACCTTTCTACTGATCCATCAAATTCACAACTCTAGTTTCAATGACACGGATCATACTGTGCATCCTTACACTCCAGATATGTTTACTGAGACTCCAGATTTTACATTAGCTGTGCAGCAGAATCAATAACTGAAGCTCGAATGAATTCTCCTTCTAAGTACCACGTCAATAAGACTTCTATACTCTCAACATAAAAGTCAACAAAGAGGGAAGGCGATAAATCGATTAAGCATTCAGTGGGGTAACTAGAGAGAGCAAGAGAGCTCGCAAGAGATCATCACGGTATTGTGAAAATTAATATGCAATTACAGGGTGCTTCATTTGTTGTTGGCTGGGATTCAGTATTCTTTATGGTCTGTCTTTCACTTACAAGAGCAACGAGGTGGTTTGGTCCATTGTGTTCTGGCTTGGGTATTTAAATTCTGCTCTAAACCCGGTTGGATTAAAATAATTTACCAACTGGAGGAATATTAGTAAACATGAATTCTAGGTCATATACACGGTATTCAACCGAGAATTCAGGACATGTTTCAAGAGGCTGCTTACATGCAATCACCTCCTATTTACAAGCCGTGTAAACAACCAAAATAACCCGGTAATTAGGCAAGAGAGCATTGGATTGAAACTTAATCCTAAAGTTTCAGTACAATTCGTACAATTCTCAAGTTAGGGCAGGAAAGCCTGGTGGCCACGGCTCAGTTTCAGCACCATACTACACTCGATCTAGCCCTCCAGGAGGCAATTCAGAAGACTCATGAAAATTAATTTCAATTACGTGTATGAATTATTATTCCTTTCTATGCATAGTAATAAATGTGTGCTATACAGCACAAAGCTTGCCAATATTGAGTCCTATTTTACTTGTGCTGCAAAGATTGCAAATTTGGAACTCTACAGCTATCGTTAAATAGATGCCACGATAAAGGCAAGAAGTTAAACAGACCCGACATTTTTTTTTGAATGAAATTAAAATCGAGTGCAGATAACACGCAAAAGCAGACAACTTGAAAGAATATAAAACCAACCCTGTTTTCACATTTCGCGAGCAGCTTCTTTTTGCCGAAGTCATACATTCTAATTCTTTTTCCAACGCCCACAAGAGCCACACCTCGAAAATCATGAATGGCGTTAACTACCTAAAAATCGACAAATTACATTGTCAATCAGCACACTCATCCTGGACCTCAAATTTATAAGGGTCACGATCTCTAAAGCACCTAAGTCGTCCAAATTTTACATTTTGCATTCATAGACAAGCCTTTTTACAGCCCCATCTCAATTTTCGCGATCTCAGGAGGGCTAGCACATTACCTCTTGAAAGATTGATGTGACTGCGTTTTTTGGTAGTTTTGAGTTTCAAAAAGTTTTTTAAGGGTCACCGAATTTACCTCAATAAATTTTCGAGATACAGAACTACAAAAACCTTCCAAACAAGCGCGACAAGAAAAACCTGAGGAACACAAGAGATTGAACACACGTATGATACATGAAAACTTTTTAACGTTTTAAAAAAAAATTGACGGTTTCATTTCTCTCAGGAGATCCTGGCCCTTACAGACCAAGAAAAGTAAACAAGTGGCCCATTGTAAGCAATTTAAGCGAGCTAATAAAACTCAAACCCCATCAACAGCAGTACGATGTATAAACTCAAATCTGTTGCCTTCATTGGTAAGAAGGAACGTGTAGATGCAGCCACCCTTGGACTTGTACGGCTTCATCTCTAATTCAACAGCACAACCGACAAGAACGAAAACAGAGTCATGTTGACTACGAAACTGCACCAACTCGACACTAAAACTTTCGCAAATTTACACTATAACGACTCCCACAAAAATGTGCAGCAATGAAGTCAAACCTATTACCTGAAAGCAGCTTCACCTTCAGGTAGCTCATAGTGACACAGGGTCTGCCCGGCTTTTGCGTTAATCATTCTCACGGCAGAGGCCCACTTTCCTAAAAAAAACACTGTCCAGATATAGCAAATTACTTTAGAAAACCATTTTGAGCTCTGGGAGCTCCAAAAATTGCTTCATCGGGCTCATAGTTTCTGATGGACTGAGCCATTTCTGTGGCCAAGACTTTTTCTTCTGGGTCATTAGCTAGTTCGATGATTTCCTGAAATAATCCTAAAATATTCTAGTTTCACTGACCCACTTACCTCCGCCAGTTCATCTCTGCGCCGTCGTTTCGCCTTTTCTGTAAAAGATGCGTGATCCGTCTCAATAATTATGAGATTTTGTGATTGCTGGTGCACCACGAATCGACGCGGGGTGTATTTCAAGGGGTGGATGATCTAAAAAAACATAGCATATCGCATACGATAATATTCCTCTAGACAAAGAACCATCAACCGAGACAAGTAAAAAAGACCTGATTAAAGACGGTTCCCAGTTTTTCCAACGCAAGAATCCTAAAAATCAAGTTTAGTTAAGATGCATGAAGAGACCGACTCACCTCAAAGTATTTTCTGCGATGGCCACTATTCCTTCATTGCACTGTTCTGACGAAAAACTAGAAGCGTATTCCAGAGCAGTGTAGCTAAGAGGAGTGAGGTGGAACCTGCTCTGATAACTGTAAAAAAGCCAGGCTCTGCTTGAACACGCGAAGAGCTTAAGAAGGTCACACGTAGAGTTAAGAAAAAAGGAAATTTCTCACCGCTTCTTTATTCTGGATTTTGACGCGGAATAGCTTGACCGGTTTTGTGCCCAAATATCTGGTTCGATTGTCAGACAAATCCCCCGTGACTTGATCTAGGGTCACTCGTAGCAAGCAGCCATTTACCAACCCGATCTAAAGTTTAAGTACAGCATTTCTTAAATGGACCCTCCACCGCCCGGTACTGAACCATTTTTGCGGCACAGAGGGATGGGGCAAGGCACACGAGAAGAATTTAAAGTTTTCAGTATTAAATTGTAAAGACAGCAATCGAAAACCTAATCGGTCTGTAAAAAGATACTTTTAAAGAGTTGCCCCTCTAAGGGGAAGGAGAATTTTGAAGCACGATATGCAGATGTTGATAAAATATATAAAGTAATCAAATTTACGTTCAAGTGAATGATGGAGGCTGAGCCCGTTTCTTCTCCCGCCGTCTCCATGACCATCAAAGTTTCGGGCTCAGAAGGAAGAGCTTGCATACTGTAAAAACATTTTTTGAGGGGTGCTTTCTATTACCAGCAAGTGACCAACCTAAGAGGAGCTAAAGTGTCAGTAGTGTCAAGAGAAATAATGCGGACCGTTTTGTCTGCCAAGCCGACTGTCAAAAACCGAGAACGCAACTCTCCTGAAACTGATTAGAGTAAGAAAGAGTTATGTGTTACTGAGACTTTGCCTTCCGGAACTTCACTCATACTCATACATAGCACATCTGCAGTCATTTCCCGCCGTTCAGAGTACTCTCTCAGCTGATTCGACACATCCAACTCAAAATAAATGATTTCACCGCCTACCAAGGAGATTACAACTTGACGACGATTGATAGCGCATTTAGAGATCGGACGCTTCGGTGGTGCCCTCCATTCATTAACCCTTCGATCAGCCCTTATGTGACGAATCCCATTAGGGTAAACCTCAAAAATCAGAGTTAAATAGCTTTTTCCGAGTAGTATAAAACACCTGGAGAAGTGAATCATCGCCGATAAGACCACACCCAATCGTAGGAGTGGTACCCAAGAAACCGGAATCTGTTACCTCCTCCACTGTTTCACCGATAGAGAGCACAAGTGTTGCATTAACAAATGAAACGACGATATGCGCATGGAATTGGTCATCAACATTCTTCTTGACCGTCCACACTGCATTTGGATCGCCAGGCAATTCTGAGACTGCCTAAACTAGGAAAAAGAAAATCAGCACGCCTTATCAAGCAACAAACTTACCATTTCTGAAACCTCTAGTCCATTCCTTAAGACTCTGAGCGAAGACCTAGGACCACGACCACATAAAGCGTATATCTGAGGAGCATCTTCACCGGCCAAATCCGCAATCTGAATCAAAGAATAATTAAAAATCCAGGGCTAAATTACTAATCATGTCACTAAAAAATTGAACCATTACGGTCAACACTTGCTTACCCCGCACCATCTATAAGTGTATCAGAGCCACAAGATAAGTGGTGATTGATATGCACACATTGATAACTCAGCCAGCCATCCAAAAAATGTCTTATAGAAACGTCTGTATGCGCAAAATTTTAATCGTTTTAGCGCAAAAACGCAAATTCTGAAGTTTCAACTTGTCTTGGTAAAGCATATGATAACCTAAGTCGATGACTATCTCCTTTTCAGATAAGAAAACTTGAGGAATTATGCTTTACTTCGCCCTGGTGAAAAAGTACTCTTGTCAACTCCGCACACCCGTGCTGATCATTTGATTTTGATTGATTAGCGAAAATTGACTGCGTAATATTCAAAGCAAGACTTACGCGAGTGGAAATCAGAGGAGATAAGCTATCTATTTGATCAATAAGAACCAGATTTTGAAGCGCTCTTGTATCATAAAAGAATGTTTCTCCTTCCTCCTACAAACAAGCAGTGCGATATTTCAGCTGGAACAACATGAGTAAATCTACAAACCAGTGGCATACGCGAAGAAAACTCTGGTTCATCATCACTCTCTCCCAGATGCAAGATTTGGTACAGCTGACTAAAAAGAAGACTAATGCTGTGGAGACTTTTTAGCAAAAATAGGAACTTACTGATTCCCAAATTCACTAGCAACGAAGAGAAAACCTGTTTTCAGAATGCAGAGTGAGTTGGCAGTAGGGAGGGTATCGAAGTACTTTATGCGCATCTCCGTAACTATATCATTGTCAGCTTCCAACGTTACTTTGAAGACATCCCCCTGCTCTGACTGAACCAAAAAGAAATACATCGTTTTCGTCTTGTGAGTGGCTGAGCAGACTATCATCAGAGGACGGTCACTTTCGTCAAGCTCATTCTGAAATTAATTTACATTGTTTTAGGCAAAAGCAAGAAATAATAAGCTTTGAAAAAATTACTCTTCTTCGCGGAATAGGACATCTGATATCTTTAATGATTTGCAATAAATCGTAAGCCCACAAGTGTTCCAGATAATAGCAAAACTCATACCTGGCTGATCTCCGAGATTCTTATAAACAAGGTAGTTTTCGCAGCAAATAATAACACCACTGGGACCATCATGTCCTCCAGGAACGCTTATTAAATGGTTTCCTGGAACAAAAATGTTTAAAAGTTAAAAGTCGGGCAGACAGATTA
>JAKMXJ010040285.1:0-10381 GCA_029339935.1 Anguina tritici
ACCATGTTTTCTTCACTGAAACAAGGCAAAAAGAGTCTCTAATGCATTATTAATCAAGAGATTGCCTTGGGGGACCAAGGCAAACAAACAAGGAGATGATGACGAAGGCAGACGCGGCAATTACAGTGCCTGAAAAGACAATAAAAATACTTCGGAGGAAACGGTGCAGACAAAGTTTCTGCACATCGATGGAAACAGAAACTGTCTATACATGTAGTTCTTTGTTTTCTTGTGATATGGAATGTTTTTCCTGCTTATTTGTCTTTCCTGCTACCATTTCTTTGGTGATGAATCCAAGTATGTCCAAGCGAAAAAAGGACATGCTTGACTACTTGTTTCATCGCTACTTACACTTGGCCCCCGCCCCCGCCCCCGTCCAAGCCTGGATAGACACATTAGTCCATAATTTTGCGCATCATCTCGACGTAGACACTTGCTCCCAAGGTAGACGAGGTAGGTGTAGTGCATTGAGAAGATTCATCTTGTCTTCTTTGCCCTCACCGATTTTACCAATTCTTAAAAGAAGAAGCCGCCTCCAATGAACTTTCAAATTCTGTATCACGCACTATGAAATGCTTAACTGTATTGTAGTTAATTATACAATTCAATCCAACGAACGTGCAAGGGTGCTCTTGTGTTCGGTGAAAAGAGCCTGACGCCAATGTTGTCGAACTTTACATTGAGTGAATGAACTGAGCAGTTGTCAAGATAGAGGTACCGCGAGGAGTACCGTACGGCAGGTGAAACCGGTTCGCCAATTTCGATTTGTTCTTTCCTTTCTCAGCTGCGGCGATAATTTCTTTCTTTTCTGCCAACTTGACTACGCGTCGCTTCGTTGGAGTGCTCGTTTCAAACTAAAAAGAAAACAAAAATTATCATTAGAACAAAGTTTTCGTTAAATCGAAGGCTGACTTATTAAAAAGACCGTTTCGGACTGGGCATTTCGAAATTCCTTTCAAACTGGCCGGTCCCTGCCCTGTTCGGGGGCCAGAAGAAAGTGTAAAAACACAAAAACCAGTTTGAGCGTATCAGAAGGATAACTCAGACTAAAGGATGGGCCAGGTAATTTTTCCCGGTTTAACCAAAACCGACAATACTCAAGTTTTCGAACCAAAAGAGAGCCCAAAGCACTTTTTTAACTTGCAGTTTGAGCTCAGCGACCAAACTACACCTAGTAGGTAGTCAAAGATACAAAAAGAAAAGATCTCCTCAGTGGGGGTGCACTCTGTGACCTCTTTTTGGCAGCATGACTTATTCACTCTGCCACGGCTGCACACAACTCTAACCGCACACAATTGTACACCACTCCCCCCTCCCCGCCTTTTTTAAAAGATCCGAGAAAATATGAAAACATTGAAACTATCTACCATCTGGTCTCCTCCACTGGGGTCTAGCTTTGACCACAACTATGTTGGTGTCACTGTCTGTGGATTGAGACTGACTTGGCTTAAGCCTAGGTGGTCTTCTGCTTCTAAGGGCAAGTGTTTTGCCTTGTCTAGACTGTAGCCCTGGTTTGACAACGGACCTCGTAGTGGTAGCTACTCTTTGTTGGGTCAAGATAATATTGGTTGGAGGCATTCGGTTGGTTGGCAATAATTTGTTATTAGACGTAGTTACTGTTTCTATGGGCTTCAGATCTATGTCTATGCCATCAGCAGTGCTGGAAACTTGACGACTGGTCACCATTACCTTAATTTCAATAATGTTTTAAAGGGTGTTAGAATAGCAGTTGCCTGCAGAAATGTTAAAGGGTTAAACCTCCCCTTTATTTCTTGAAGATTAAGTCATTACCGAAGTGCTAGTAGAAGGTGTAACAGGAACGTTAGCAGGCGTGGTTGGAGGGGGTGTGGGCACATAAACGGAAGTGGAGTCAGCTGGAATCTCCTGCTGGTCCACCCTATCGACTTCAGTGCTGCCTATCTGCTCCACCTTTTGAGCAGCAGAACTGAGTACATTGTTGACAGCTACTCTTTCATCCACTAGTTTGGTCTCAACTGATTCACTCATTTGGCTAACAGAGGTGGTGGACGTGTTGCCTCCTCCAATCACTGTAGTAGTTTGTTGGCGAGAGAGTATCCTTTTGGGACTAGAAGAAGCTACTGAGCTTTCCTCTTCCCGAATGGATGAGGACTGAGATTGGTAGGGTCTTGTTGCTTGTAGCTGTTCCAGGGCTTCCTCTTCCCTCTGACGGATCAAAGAGTCCAGGGAGTGGGTACTGCTCTTTCTTCCTGAGTTTTTTTAGCAATCAAAATTCACACTTTTTGCTTCTATTATTTTTATTACGTTTGGCAGAACTGAATCTAGAGTACTGAGCACCCAATATTTGATAGGTCTCCCATATGGTGGGTGTGCCAGCCCTGGATTGGGCACTTGCTGGTCTCTCTTCATGCACTTCCACAGGCACTGTTGTGTCAGCTCCCTATATGGTAAATATATATGGTAAATAGTGGCTATATGGTAAATAGTGGCAGTTGAATTCCTCTTCAGTTTTTTTAACTGTTTCTTCACAAAGTTACCTTGACTGGAGCAGTGTATTCGGATGAACTGATGGATTGGTCATCATCACTAGGACTCTCCACGCCCTCTCCTTCCTCCACATTCTCAACTATAAAATAGTCTTTAGGAGGTTCTATCGGCACTACTGCAGTAGCTTTGGGGTTAATGGAAACAGGCAAGGGCACAGTCAGTGTGTCTTGGGTCCCTGCTTTAGGGTGTAGACTGTCTCTTCTTAGCAGCGCAGCAGCTGCTGGAGTGGTAGGCGCTGATTCAATGTCCCCACTACCTCTTAAATTCTGGGTGGACTCCGATCTTTTCCCCTAAAACAGGTCACAAATACTTACTGTATATAATATAATAAAATGCCAAGTGAATAAAGCAAAGTTTACCAAAATCTTTTCTTTCCACTTCTCCACCCTTTGAATGAATTCGCCGCCCTTGCAGTACTTGATCCAGAAGTAGGTGAGTATGGGTATCATGAAGCAGAGTAGCAAAAACATCATCACCCACACCAATATACAAATACCAAAAATTTGTTTGCACCTGAACTTTTGTGTTTTAGCATGTGAAAATTGAACACAGACCCACCTTTGAGAGATGACCACGCCCTCACACTGGGTGCCAGTTCCATCCGTGTCGTTGGTGCCGGGTAAACAATGGCATTTGTAACGGAGTCCTTGAGGTATGCACTCCGCCTTCTCATCACAGTCATTAATGTCGAATTGGTAGCAGCCGGAGCGGTCCAACTCTGCAATTCTCATTGTGTTTGTTTGGATGTTTTTTGGTGTTGTTGGTGTTTAACAAAACTCAGACCTACCATTAATTTTGACATCCATGTCAGGCAGCACACTAGCAGCCATTTGCACGTACTTGTCATTCAAGTGTTCCAGCGTACAATTGGGTCCACATTCAGTGTTAACAATGATCACATCGTCTACATCTCTAGCACACAGTGGCAGTTGCAGTATAGCAGACAACTGGAAATAAAGTAAACCATAAAGCCAATATAAGTCTATTTATATTGTAACCCACCTTCATCAATATAACTGCTAATTCCAATTCATCAGTCTCAAATTCGTAGGCTCTGGTGCCACAGAACCTGGCCAATCTGACTCTAAAGGTGCTGATATCTGCCCTGACACACTTGCCTCCAACATCCCTCAGCTGACCAGGAGGGCATTCACACATGGGTTTCGGGGCAAGGTCTTTGGCCATTTGCTTGAGTCTTTCAGTACAGTTTTTTGTGGATGCTTTGTTGGCTTTGTCTGTTTCGTTGTAGACTTCTAAATTGACACCTGCTGGCCACACGGCCGCTGGATAGTGGTCTTCTAGGGGGATAGAGGGAATAGGTGTACTTAGAGAGGGGGTTGAAGTTGGAGTTGAGTATGTTGTATTAGGACTAGTAGCAGCAGAATCAGTAGTAGTTGTAGTTGAAAGAGTGCTTGTGAAAGCCATCTCTTGAGTTGTGGTGATACTCGGACTTTCCACATCTATAAAGGAACTAGAAGAAACTGTAATTGTTGCGGGGGTGGTAGTAGCATTGGTATTGGACTGCTCAGGTACCCAAACCTCAGGCGGCAGGGGTGATTGGGTGGGAGGACTGGGCTGGATGGTGTAGACGGAATGGCCGGGCACTGCGCTTCCTGGGATCGAGATGATTTCTGGCTTTAAATTTTTCGAAATGAACATACCACTTTCTTCAGGAAATGGATTCCTAGGTGTGGTGTACCTAACAAAGTCAGGCTTGTGACTCCACGGCATAAACGGCCTGGCTGGTCCCATCGGCCATTGCAATCCTCCATAGGAGTTTTGGATGGGCAGAGCACAATCCACAACAGGTTGAAAGCATGGTGGCAACTCTACGGCTGGGGGCAGAGTACCTATGGCAGCTGGCACTATAGCTACTAGACCATCTGACGGTTGGAAGGCGGGTTGGCTGCTGCTACTGATTTGACTAACACTAGGTGCTGTGCTATCTGGTCTTGAAGATGCGGCTGGAGTAGAAAAAGAAGACGGGGCTAGTGGCTCTCTTGTCCACTCACTAAAATATTATTTATTTTGTATAATTTAAGAATGTTCCTTATGCAGTCAATTCATTGATTGGAAGACAGACCAGCAATCCAGCCCTTTAAAAGTAAACCTTTGAAGATCTGTTGAAGGCACATCTGATTGGTTTTCGGTTGTGGTTGTCGCCTTCCCGAGGGTTGGAGTAGTAGTTATCGTTTCCCTAGCCAAAGTGGTGGTTATGTTCGCTGTAGGTGGGAAAGTGAACACAAAAGGCACAAATGGAAACATCTTTCCGGTGGAACTTGCATGAAAATTGCTCCCTTCACTCATTTCAGTCTCAATCACTGGCCTTTCAGTTGTAGTTATCAGCTTTTGAGTTGTAGTGGTCATATCCACTGGATAGAAAGAGTCCAGAGGTACAGACTCTGTTCTCTCAAAATTTCCTTGTCCTGGAGTAGGTATTGTGGATTTATTGTGGAAGATGTATGTCGGACCGTTCTCAAGCGGTTTGTTGCCAATTATGGATGGAGATGGGAATATAAACCATCCTTCTTGAGCAGGTTTGTACCCAGCTACAGTTATATTCACATTTTCCAAGGCTGTTGCCGGTGTAGCAGAGGAGGTTGAAGGCGTAGTGGTTTGCCCGGAAGTAAGTGTAAATGTGGATGGTCCAAAGGGGTATCCAAAGTCATCTACGATGGGCCTAAATTCTAACAGATTTTTTCTATCTACCTCTTGGTTCTAGTGGAGAATGGGTCTCCTTTTTTCGCCTTGGTCCCCCTGTTCTTTTTTTCGAAATTTGTCTCGGTCTCCCTGTTAAAAATCAGCAAGAGGACCAAGTCGAAAAGTTAGCCTGTTAGCCATCAGGCTAACTAAAATATTATTTATTTTGTGTAATTTAAGAATGCTCCTAATGCAGTCAATTCACTGATTGGAAGATAGACCAGCAATCTTTTAGCCGTATGCCGATTTTCAAGTATTCGACTCGCAATAAACTTTTGGTTTTTATGCATTTTTGTAGTTTGTTTGCTAAATGGTCATTTTGTTCAGCCCATGTAGTTAAGCTATTACTTGAATAGATAAAGAATAGCAATGAAGCTAGAGCTAAGACTAGCTCTAAAGATCAAAAAAAGCTATGGCTAAAGCTAGGGATAATGCTAATCCAACCCTGAGGTATTTTCGAGTGATTTGTGTCTAAGGTATCTTTTTTGCGCGTCTCAACTCCAAGCTCGAGCGTTAGAGATGCGCGCAGAGACTTACCTACAAGATAAATGCGAGCAAGACGCTCGATCAAAAATGCATATAGTGTCTCTCTTTGCAAAGTTGCAGCAATGAAAACATGGTCAACTATCTCTAAATAAGGTGTTTACCTTGGAGGATCAAGGCAAAATCCACTTACATGTGAAATTAATCCGATTAATCTAGCTTTTTGGAAGTTTAGTTCTCTTGAATATATTTTCCAAATTCCGAAAAAAAGACTACACGGAGAGCAAGGCAAAAAAGGAGACCCATTCTCCACCAGAGCCCATCTGGTAAAAACAAAAAGGACAGATACTGCTCATATTTACAACTATTTCTCCTACTCCGTATTCTAGAATTTGCCGGATTAATATTTACCCGTATTCTAGACCTTAATGGAGAATACCAATTCTTTATTAGGGTCTAGGTAGAACTAAGCACTCACCCTTGCCATTCCTTGGTTCCAGTGCTCTCCACAGGTTGGGCTGCCTTTGTTGTGCTTTTAGCAATCCAAAACGTGTCAGGCAATGAAAATGTATTAGTCCTCAGCCAGTAGTAAGGTCTCTGGGTGATGGGCTGCACACCTCCATGCACTTCTGGTTGGATAGGCACTACCGGAGAAATAGGCAACATAGGCACAAACGGGGGTTGAGTGGGCACTGGATTTGTGCCCAATAAGGCAATCACTGCTGGTTGGATAGGATTACCCACATATGCTAGCACTTTGAATAGGGCTGCGTAGGAGGGGTCTGAAACATGAAATTAGCAATTTTAAAAGTCAGTGCAAGTTACCTTCATCACTCCCGTCCAGACAATCCCTCTTACCATCCATCATCCACTTCATGAATATGCACTCGCCATAACCCTTGCACGAGATAGTGTTTGGCAGACCACACAGTTTCCTTCCTAAGATTTTTAAATAAATTTTTAGGGATATGGTGTCATTTACCTTAATTAATTAGGCCATTTAATTAATTAAGGCTTACTTAATTAAGGCACTTAAAATCAAAAAATTATACTACGTGAAAAAACAAACTGAGAAGAGGGCAGAAAGTGGCTTGTGCTTGAGGAATGGCAGGAATTATGATCTGCGGCATATGAGTGGTGGTGTGGGGAGTCACAGGGTCACAGTAAGGGTTGCGAAGACACTCTCCCAGATGAGTGGTGTTGGCACAAAATGGTCCACAGCGGATTTGACCCGGGAAACAGGCTGAACAATTAAATTTGGGTGTGGTTAGAGAGCAGCAATCAAAAGCTCACATTCATCACTGCCATCCAAACAGTCCACATGTCCATCGTGAAACTGATGGAGAGGAATGCAAGAACCACCTCCGGCTGGTCGACAGTCGAAGAATTCTGGGGCGCAGCACCCTGGGAACCGGGTTTGTGCTACTGAAAATTGTGAGTTTGCAAAACAGTGCCGGTTTTAGTTTTCAATAATTTATTTCTAAAGATATTTTGGAGCTTAGATACGGTTTCTAGACAACCTGGTGTCTTAGGATCTAGTCTGTGGAGTAAGTGATTTACCGAAAGTCGCTGCCTTATCTTGGACTTGCTACAGCTTAAAACTACGTAAATTATTATTTAAAAAGCAGCTACCCTCCATAGAAGGCCACTGAGTAAGAACATTGTCGTAGGGGCAGGTGTGCGCCAGTTGAGCCACCAGTGTCAGCCGAATCAACAATAGGAGCAACAGTTGCAATAAAAGGGTGCCTTTAATCAGTGTCCAGGTCAAAAGCCTGCCTAGCAGCGGAGTTGCCAAGTCTTGGGGGCAGGCCTGGTAGCGCATTTCATTGCCTCAAGAAAGGGTCATGCAGGCACGATGTTCAGAATGAAGGCTTTCTTGTAATATAAAAATCAAACACTTATAAATACAGACACTTAGTGAAAATAACAGCAAGTCTACTGTTGTGACCATTAACCAAAGGTGGTCAAAATTGTTCGATTTGGTCTTTATGGTTTTCCTTTAAAAATCATTTAGAGTAATAGTAGATGGCACAAGAGATTTACAGTAGGCTCCACAAATTATAAAAACAACTATTTTTAAATAAGTTATACTCAAGCCTCGATCCAATGACACCTCCTCAAGCTCCACCCCAACCTTAGACCCACACTTTTTACCCCGATTTTTGGTGATTTTTGCCGAATTTAATTGGTCAGCCTACTCCAAAATATCGCGAAAATTCCAATTTTGCCGGTCGTTCTTGCTAATCTAAAATTTTTTCCATAAAGACCCGCGGGTCTCGTTACATAATAATATTATACAATATATCCCCTTTTTAATTTTGGTATACCGTCGCTTTTTGTGGTTTGAAACCTCAAATATACAACAAAGGTGTGTTTGAATGGAAACGGCTATTTAAGCATTTTTGATTAGAGCATTTCGCATGCAGATATTGCATGAAATTGTAACTATTATTGATCGACTTTAGAACTAACAAAAGTAAATTTTATTAAGAATGGTTTTCGCGATGCCCACACCAGAGATTTTAGTATAGTTGGAAAGAGAGCGCCCAAAAAGTATGCAAAACGTGACCTCCGGGTGTTAATTCCAGTCCAATGCAGCATTCCAAATGACCAGTGAGGTTGGGCACCCACAGACAGTTTTGAATATGGCCAGCTATTATAACAAGCTTTTTTCTTGCAAACAAATATACTACCATTATTATTGTCGTGGAGTTGGTCGCTCAGGTTTAATGGCAACCAAAGTAGTATAGCTGTATAGTAAGAAAAAGGGTGGGAGACACCGGAAAGGCCAGTCTTTTCTCAGCCAAAACTTGGTTACTTTTTTGGAGAAAAGAGGGTATCAAGGCGGCAATAACAGGTACAAAGAGATATAAAAAGGCAAACCTTTTTTGGCGCACATTTATTTTTTGGCTTCTTTTCCTCACTTGTCTCGATTATTCTTCCACATTTATTTTTTGTTTTCTAGCTTGTTGGATGTCTTCTTTCCAACGTAAATTTGCGAAGAAGTGACCTTCGCACATTTATTCAATCACAACATTTTTATAGGCTTTGACAAGCATGTGGTAGCTCGTGGAAAGAGGACATCTAGGGCTACAAAACAAAAATACAAAAAAATTTAAGAAAGATTCAGGCAAGTGAGGAAAAGATGACAAAAATGTATTTGTGCGCCAAAAAAGACTCACCCGATGTAAAAAGAAGAGGTTTAGCTTAAAAGTTACCAATCGCAGCCAACTCTCGATATAACGCTATCTCTATACCAAAAAATACCAAGGATTGCGATTTTTTTAACTTAGGCAAAGGTTTAGGCGAAGGCAGGCCAGCTAGATTCAAATTTCTAGGTTTACGCCACCTGGAAGATCTAGCACCCTGGTTATAGCATTTTAGACAGTCAAATGGGCGTTTTGGTCTTACTGGAATATGTACAGTTCATCTTTTTGTAGGCGATACGAGGCCTTGACAGCTCGTACGGCTGAATCCTAAACTTCGGAAGGGTCACCTGTATGGCCATCTCGTGGAGGCTACTCCTACTTATGGGGTTTTCGTCCGCCAAATTTGGAGAAGCTCGGTGTATTAGCATTAAGCTCGCTAGCTGGACGTCCACCTGGGGGTTAGTTACCCCAGCTTCTTAGGTTAAGGTACAAAAATATCAAGTTTGGCCATCAAATACGGCACATTATATCCAATTGTGTTTTGTCATGTAGACATTAAAGAGAAAAAATTGATAGAAAACAGTTTAAAACCAATTGAATCCCTGTGATCCGCAAACAGAAAATTGTTTAAAAAAGTGAAAATCGTTAATTTGTCACTTTGCAAACAGGTCAATCAATGGCTGGTTGAGGCGTTCCTCTGCAATTGAAGGCTTAAATCCATGCATCAGCAGCATTATGTTTTGGGAAGGCAAGTAGTAGTTCTGCTCCTTTAATGGACTCTCAATTGAAGTGCCCATTGGTCAAACAAATGGCTGGATAAGAAAACACAGGCAATTATTTCGGCTCACCTGCCTCACGACCACTTCTATTTCCACATACCTTTTTTGGCTATTTCTGAAAAGGTTTTTTAGCAAAGCACTATTTCCAGACATTTATGAAAAAAATACATATAAAGTATCTTTAAAAACGTATTGTTGTGCACCACAATATAGAAATACAGGCTGGGACAAGAAGTTCGCCTCATTTCAAAAAGCCATAACTTTTTTACTGACCCGATTTCGAAAAACGGTTTTTTGCAATTGCCTTAGAAAAAATACATGCATTTTGTTTTTCGCATCGAGTTGGAAAAAAACTTTTCGACAATTTTTCATTTCTTTGCCCTGGTTCCACCTTTGGTCCAAGAATCGAGATTTTATCAGCGTTATAGATCTTGTAATTTTGAGGTTAGGTGTTGGATCCCAATTGTGCTGGTCCGACTAAAAATGAAATTTGGAACATTTCGGAACAGAATGTGCCCTAAAACAAGAATTCAACAAAATCTCGATTTTTGGACCAAAGAGTGACCAAGGTAAAACCGTTTTTCGAAATCGTGCCAGGAAAAAAGTATGGCTGTTTGAAATGAGGCGAATTCCTTGGCCTACCTAGGGTTGCCTGTCGGACAATTTGTCCGGCTGTCAAAAATTGGACAAATAGGATTAGGAGAAATTACTAATTTGTTTAGATGTCATCAAAAGTAAACAAGC
>JAKMXJ010040294.1:0-16094 GCA_029339935.1 Anguina tritici
TTTTTTTTCAGAACGGTTTTATAATAACCAAAATAATTATTTGCCCCTGAGCGATTTGACAATAGGATTTTTTTACCCGATTTTCATCGATGGATACGATATGGATTTCGAGAACGATATATCGTAAAAATATTTTGGCTTATAATTTAGCCAACGACATACAGTGAAGAAAAAAATTTGCGCAGCCCCTTCGCATGATTTACTTAGCAATCGATTGCAAAGCATGTCTCAAATGATTCTTTATTTCTACTGCGGACGACCAGGCAAATAGCAACGGCAAAGAATTAAATAGCACTACTTTAACAACGGCAAATTGTTATTCCGGAACATTAATTGCTCAGCCTTGTTCGGATTTGAGTTGAACCCGAAAACCATACGATACAAGGATATTGGAAAAACCAAGGCACCATAACGATACGATATTTCTGACCAACCTCGAGGCCCATATATGTTTTTGAAAGATAAAATATATGGATCCTCCTTTTCTATAAAAATAATTAATTTTTCGCAATTTATAAAAAAACCAATATCGGCTGATGCTCAATATTATTATGGCTATTCATAACAATTCACATTAAATCTTATCAATTTTACTAATAATTCAATTTAAAAAGTTCCTCTGTCTCATAATGCAACTAATATTCCTTTATTCTGGCATAGTGACATGCAGCAGCACACAGGCAGGCAGCCGCTACTGTATCCCTGAGTTCTCTGCTCAAAAGGTTAACCAAAAAGGTGGTAGACTGCAACACTCTCTTCATACAACACCAGCCAACAAAGCGAATTATCCAAGCAGCAGCATCGACGTGTTCCTCTCTGCCTGTCACCACACTTTTTGTTTTACGCGACCAGTCAACTCCCGCCTTTTCTCACTCTCTTCTTAATTCTCTCTTGCTCAATCAATTGGCAGTTCTCATGGCTGCTGGGCTGCTGTTGCCTGTGTCAGAGAGGCAGAGTTGGTTGCGCCGATTAATAGCACCAAAGGAAGAATTATTTTCCACACACCACTAAGCCTCAGCCAAAAGGAGAGCCAAACAATCAAGGAGGGTTGAGAAAAGCACCGTCAGAGAGATACATAGATATGACTGAGGCAGCATAACTGCCTTTTTTCCTTCTTTCTTTTAGATTAAAGTAATTTTCCAAGCACGAGGAGAAGATATAAGAACGCACAGACATGTACGTATGACGTGAAATTTTGTGTGCCACTATACTACCGTTCCATTCTCTATTATCGTTTCACTATGCCGTTTTTATCATTGAAAACTTAAGAAAATTTAAAACTTAAGAAGAATGCGTACAAGCTAGGTGGGGGCCGACCTTTTCACCACATTTCCGAGATCATAGATGCTTTGTCAGTGACATACCATCTGACCCTTCGCTATATTTTTGCATATTAGGCAAAGTAAGAATCTCTCGAAAAATATACCCGCACCGAAAGGGGATCGAACTTCCAGCCATATTGAGCACCTAGCCACCTTAGCAGCTACGCCATGAAGTCCACAGACCTGCTTCCCTCCTTTAGCCTACTTATGTACTGAGAACAGCCAACTATCTTTCGCACATTGCGAGACATACATATTTGTTGCTGCGACAGCATAACTGCGCATTTTTTATTAAAGTAAATGTGCTAAGAAGAAGAAGGAAAAGATACACGGACGGACACACAGACGTAGGCAATGCACCCCTATCCCTGCGTATCCCGTTCCATTGTGCGATTATTAGTGTTATTATGTGGTATTGGTAGAGGAGACAGCAATAGTTGTTGTGTCTGTGTTCTCCTTCTCTCGCCTCCTTTTTGTGGTTAGAGAAGCAGAGATATATGTACATAGACATGCCCTAGAAGAGGGAGACATCCCATGTTGTTGTGTGTGTTTTGCTGCTGCTCCTCCTGCTTTTTTGGCGGTGGTGGCGATGGCCAGCGTCTTGGTGTTGTTCGCGTTTGTGTGGTTTTTGGGAGAGAGGGAGGGCTGTATGGTGGATTGGAGGGCAGGAAATATGGTGGTGGTTGAGGGCCTATCTTCTTCTTGTTGCTCCTGCTCATAAACTAACTACTTTTGTTGCTTGCTTACTTGTTCTTCCTCTTCTTTGCTTCGTGTGTGTGTGCCCATTGGACATGCATACACACATGATTTTTGTCGTTGTTATTATTGTTGTTGTTGTTCTTGGGGCTGAAAAAGAAGGAGAACAGAACAAAAAATGGCTGCTAGGATTGGTATTGATTTGAGATCCTGCTATTACTACTCCTGCCATTGCTAATATTTCTCTTGGATGGTCTGACTGTATTTTTGTGTTTTCTAAAATATAGGTTTGCCCACACTGGGGAATAAACCTTGACTGATTTATAGCTTGGGATAACAAAAGGGCTGTTTTCAGCAGGATTCGAAATTGAATTGCTTTATTTTGGAGAAAATAACTAGTCTTTGTCTCACCGGGAATCGAACTTGAGCAAAACTCCGTGATTACCAAAGGCACCCAATCCTGTTACCTACATTTGACGACCTAACCATTTTACCGTGTTTGCTATGAGGACCATAGTATCACTACCCCCTTCGATTACTTGACTAGTGAAAGCAGCCAATTATCCTTTTCCAATAGTGAGACATACATATTTATTACTACAACGGCATAACTGCTCTTTTTTTGTTAGAAATTGAGCTTTTCTGAATTTTTTGTATGCTTGTTTAGTCCCCTGTATTTGTTGGTTTTAATGCAATAATGATGTGTTGTTGTCGTGTATTGATCAATTTGGAAGAAGAGATGTGGAAGTAGGATTGTGTTTGTATGAAGAAGACAAGAAAGTTGGTAACGGAGAAGAGGGTTGTGGCTGGCGCCTCTTCTTTTTGGTTCTTTCCATATCACTGTTGTTGCTCTTCCCCTCTTTTGCATTGTCTAGTAATTTGGTGGTTTTGAATCTGACTGGACTGGTGTTAATTAACCTGTTATGCTTTCATCGATTTTTTATTAGGATTGTTTCGATATTTATACTCCACACATACTAAATTTAGTGTGCTTTTTTCGCAGCAAAGGCAATGTTGCATTTTGAAATAATATTGTAAGAGAGGGGTTTTGGATAACAGCCTCGATAGCTCAGTGGTTAGAGCATCGAAAGCTAGTGTAGCAAGGTCACGGGTTTGATCCCTGCTCGGGACAATGTATTCCTCCACCTTTACTATATTATATCACTACTATCACTATCGTATATTACTCACTTGCAGGTATTTTTTTCTGATTTATCACAACCAGAGCAGTATTTTGGCAAACCGCAGTTGCTGATTTGAAGCCGGTCTGGCCGAGAGCGACAAACTCGTGTTGTGTTTGGCTTTGTGGTGTGTGCTTGAGAGGAGAATTGCTTGCTCTGGACTGTTGATCTGCCCACTTTATGCGTGGGTGATCCCGCCAACTTATTGATGACCGCCGCCGGTGGCTCTCTTGAAGACTGTCACACCAATGTTTTTACTTTGGTTGGTTTCTTATTTCGAAATTTACTAAAGATCTACAAAGTGGCATTCCAGAAGGGTTAAAGCTGTTTTTGTTTCCTGCTAACCACTTTCTTTTCAGACAGAACTTAGCGGTTTGAAATGGAAGTGCCTGACAACTCCTCCCAACTTCCGACTACCGACAACCAGCGGAAGCAATGGCTCAGCACCCAACACTCCCGACATTGACCAATGCCCAGTGCTCCATGCCTATGGAGAAGCGCTTGGTCAAAGTCTGTTGTGCACCTGGAGAAGGAGACCGTTGTTGTGTGATGCCAACGCTGTTTTCAAAGATCCAATACCTCAAATAGATGCACCAAAGGAGTTGTGGGTGTTCTGGTATGCGCAAGACGAGCCCAGGTGTATTGAAAGTTTCATGGCTGACGGCTTGATTGGTGGGTTTTTTTGCTCACTCAATTCAGAGTACTAATTGATGACCACATTTTAGAGACGGATGAGTATGACATTTTCGAAATTGGCATCACGTACGAAACTCGACTACTCTTCTTCAAGTCTCTACATAATGCCATTGAAAGAAGTCTTCTGCGGAGTGGATATATCCGCTTTGGCAAGTGGTTTACTCGCCCGTTGGACTTGCCCAGTGTCCTGGTGGAGGATTGTAAAAAAGCCTTGCCACAGTATGTTTATTTTTTCTGCTTCCATTTGGAAAATAATAAGTGCTAAACCAAATCTCAGGTA
The DNA here is from genome assembly GCA_029339935.1 of Anguina tritici. Taxonomy (NCBI): domain Eukaryota; kingdom Metazoa; phylum Nematoda; class Chromadorea; order Rhabditida; family Anguinidae; genus Anguina; species Anguina tritici. Next base: position 4,176 of record JAKMXJ010040294.1, read on the forward strand.
TATTATGGCCATCAATTTCCACTTTTTCATGCATGGCGAGAACCATGTGTGTATGACTGTCAACATCCAGCGACAGCCGACCATGGTCAAACTTTCAAAAAGACATCTCACCAGTCCTAGGAAGCAGCCAGTTGTCCTAGGCCCTTGGTCCATGCGTGCCTTCCTCCTGCCGGATCAGCCTTTGTTAGGGAGTGATACCCAAGAAGCTTCCTCTAAAGAAACCCCTTCCAAAACTGACAACTTTTTGGGAATTTTCAACAATACCGCTCCCGAGGAGTCCAACAAGCACAAGAAGAAGTCGAAAAGGGGTGGAGAAAGCGGTCAGCTGACTTTGGTTGAGATACAAGCAGCCGTGAATCAGCAGTGGAATGACTGGAAAAGGTGGGACTTTGGACAAAAAATATAATCTTATCTATATTTTACTACAGGTTCCACGCTCTACCTGTGGACGCAGACGCCACTGAAGAAGCAGTCCCTCCTGGTGAGAATCTCTCCAGCCCTTCTGATACCTCTAGCAATGGAAAAAATCGCAAAAGTTCTTGTGCGGCACCTTCCAACCAGCCCTCTGCACCTCAAACAATGCCCAAGATGGTTTTGGTGGAAATCGATGGAGTGCGGATGTTCTACCCTACCTGCTTTGTCGGGATGCTGGTCGAGGAGATGGTGCTAGAGACCAACCCTACCAGTATTACTAAGTCCAACGACACTCCTGTCGGAATACCAAACTTCTGTGCTGAGGACGATGAGGTGGCTGAAATTCTTAACTCTTCCAACATGTCTACCTCTTCTCGATTCCAGAACTCTCAGACTAAGAGGATACTGGGCGTTAATCATGAGAAAACAGGTTAGCTGGACGAATGAAAGAAACAATAGGGGGCTAAGCTAATTTTTAGATCTTTTTAAAAATAACTGCACCATATTTCCTCTGATAGAAGCCCTTCCCAAAATCCGGAATTTTCTTTATTTATAACAACAACAATTACAATCCCCAATTTCCTTTCATACAATCTTTGACTTGCTGCGCATCCACCTTGAACTTCTTCACTGCGTGTCTCTATCATATTTGCGAGCCCATTGAATCACATTCAGCCGAGTGCCTGAATAATTAGATCGCCGAATAAAATGAATAAAGGAAGTTTCAGATTTTTGGGAGGGCTTCTATTAGAGAAAATACGGTAATTTTATTTTAAAAAATTAGCGCTTAAGATTATAATTGTGTACCAAAAGATTCCTTAAAAACTTTAAAAACTATGCAATAAAATCGAATAACACATAGCCTGCAAATTTCAGTGCCTCCTCAACTCCTTCATTGCAAACGCACTTTCACAGGAGTCAGAGCAGCTCAGCGCAGTTTCGAAGATGGCTGTTTGAGTGTTCTTCTGAGCGGCAACAACAATCCCTCCACTTCCTCAACAACTGCCGTAGCCTTGCCAAGCAACGACCAGCAGCAACTAGAACCTCAAATGGACACCAGGTGGAATTTCTTCGACTACCTCCGGCGAGAGTACTGCTACTGCAAGATGTGCTCCAACATCAATGCCAACCCCTTCACCTCCACCCAGATGGATGGTCATGTGGATGGAGCTAAAGAAGTCACCAACAAAGATTCGTACGCTTTCCACCGATCACCTATAGCCCTGGAGTCGGTCACCCCCGACCACTCCCCCACCTTTGTGGACGAGCTAAATGCTTTGAAAGAACTGCAAGCTCTGAAACATCCCGGAGAGAAGGAGAAAAAAGACAAAAACAACGATTTTACCCACGATGGAGAACCTTTGCCTCTGTGGGCTCAAAACATAAGTCATGGAGCTGGACATGTGGGCACTGTCAAAAGGGTGGTCAGTGGGAAACTGGACTTGGATAAGGATACTACCATTGGCACTGATATTTTCAAAATTCTCCAACAAACTTCGATGAGTGGTGGCAAAGCAGCTGCGGCAGCTCAAGCAGCAGCTACAGCAGCAAGTGCTAGTGCATGTCCACCCAGGGCTATATCCCCCTTCACACCTATTACGTCAATTACACCTGAGCCGGATGATCAGCTCAGCTTTGCAAAAGAACAGTAAGTTCAAATTTGACCTTTAGGAAACCGATTTATCACTTTTATAATAGTCACAAGATAAGAGTTTCGATATTACCTGTAAGAAACAGTCCTCAAACATCCAATGAGACGCTTTTTAAAGCTTTCGGAGGTTTTCAAAAATATGATAGAGCGTTTTGTTTTTTTCAGTACAAAAATTTTCCTAAATTACAAGGAACAGTATTAAGATCTTCTAAAGATCATGAGGATCAAGGCAAAAATAAGATTCCAAGCCCATGTCACCGATATTTTGAAGGCCTTTGCGCATATAGAAACATGTTTAAGCATACCTTTTTCACTAAAAAAGTTTTAAATTGTTGAAAAAATCTGTCCAACCATGTTCTGTGTGTACTATTGGCCCCGCCAATTCAATTTGGAAATTTTCAAATCAACCCGTGAATACGCCCATCTGAAAGTACCTAATTTGAATAGCCGAAAAATTAATGTTGTGAACTATTTCTTGTAGATAGGCCTAAAATCCCTATTCCCGACGGAAACTATGCAAAAAATATTAATATTGAAAATTACGGCTTTGAAAAAATATTAATAAATTCCCATTTTGAGTGGCAATGATGTAAGTCTGCAACAACGTCTCAAAGACTTTACCTACATGTACAACCCTCTCAAAAAAGATATGGTGGCCAGCTCCGAAGCATATCACCTTGCTAACAACATTGAAGCTTCAAGTCAATCGCATCAAGCTAAGCAATTTGGACCTCCCTTGAATGGTTTCAGTCTTCCAAAGGCTACTTCCACTGAATTTATTGGTCAATCATCCTCCGCTGCTCTCACCTCCCAGCAGAAACCGAGCACAAGTGGTGCCAGCAATTCCTCATCTACCAAGACGAAGCCGGCTGGGGGCACTTCCATACTCAAATCACTACTGGACAGCAACATGGATGAGCCCAGCTCTCCTCTCTCCCTGTTAGGAGCAGTCAGTGACAGCAGTCAGGCCAACCAACAACCGAGCACATCTGCATACAATGCTCAGGGAGCTGCGTCGAGCAAGCTTCCCCTGTCACAAGGCAGATTACCAGGCCGTAAACAAAAGAGACATCAAGTGCCTGGGATGACCAGGCGGAAGATGAAGTGGCCGTCTGTAGACAGGCTGGATGCCATGTACTCCACTGTGCATGAGTTCAACGTAAGTTATTTTAATATCGGTACAATATTGAACTTTAAAAACAGGCAGGTAAATATAAATAAATTTCAGGAAGAATCAACATCTTTTGTGATGGACTCAAGTGTATCCAACTGCGCACCCACAAACCTGCTTGCCATACCCACCACAATAGATGTAGGCGCGGCTGAAGACGAGTTCTCAGCCATGTCAACAAACACCAGCAGGGCCAACAAAGCAGGGGGAATTGCCAATCGAAACAGGCACAATATTCATGGTTTGAGAATAGAGAGGTTGGAAAATCCCTGCAATATTACGGATGAGCAACAAACATCTGCCAAAACAGCCATTGAAGACTCAAGCGCCGAGGAATTGGTTGAAAATAGTGAACAAGGAGAACCAATGGAATTGTCAGATGCAATGACTGCGGTCACACCCCCGGCTTTATTAAGCAGCTCCATGAATAATGAGGAGGAAGAGGAGGCAGAAGAAGGCGAAGAAGAAAGGGCTCAACGATCCGATGATCTGAGAAGAATCATGATGGATAGACAGCAAGACCAACCTGGAAGTGTAAGCAGTGGAGAATCATCTGGGGCAATGGACCATCAAGATGCCCGACAAAGGCTTCCAGCTGCTCAAGGAAACCCCATTACAACGGTTGGTCTTTTCAATTAAGACAAGCACTAAGTTAAAGAAAAAAAACAACAACAAAAATTATGAAACAGACAGAGAAAATATATAGGTATGAGTATCCTGCCTCTGGGAAATACTGTAAAACATACATAGAAGATATAATACTGCCCTCTCTAATAAATGAGTGAGGCTGTAACTGAAACAGCAACCCTGAAAACTGAAGTTCACCCCCCAATTTCTAAAATTAAGCGCTTTTGCATACCTTTGTACCATCAACATTGACGTATGAATATAAACACTTTTAGATCAGCATGTAGTCCTGAATCTCAGCTTTCCAATAAGCCAAATCCCATAAATGATCATAACAGAGTAGAGATAAAAAGATTTCAACAATGAAAATCTTTCTAAAAAGTATTCCAAACCCAATACTTTCTAAATTTTTTAAAACGTTTATTAAGGCTCGATAGATCATTTAAAAACTAAGATTCAAAGATACACGCTAGTGGAAAAATGCGAAAGCTTTACGAACGAGAAAAAAGGAAAGTATAAAAAAGTAGGTTAACTTGAGAAACTAGGGGGCGAATGTAAGAGTTTTAGGGCTAATTTGATACAATGACTATTACTATCTAAAAAATAAACCAGTGGAAGTATAAACACTAAAAAGTCCCCCAAGGCCTCCAGCCTAAGGCAAGAAAAAAGATAATACAGTAAAACCTCGGAGAAATTAATAAGCCCTCGTGACTAACCTTGCAAAGAGGTGGGTTGAAAAATATTCTAAAGAAAAGTAAAACTCAGTAAAAGCGGCAAATCCTGGAACGCGTTTGGGATTTACGTCGATAAGTTGAATAAATTAGCGGTTACTGCTACATGCGCTTCAGCAATCTTCAAAATAATAATATAATAAATACCGTAAAATCTCTGTTATTGGACCCCCCCTCGACTTTGAGAGTTTGTAACTCGGGGTAGATAAAATATTTTGGATTACTGTTTTTTGTATTTTCTTAGCCCCCACGAGCTCTACCATTCCATATTTGAAACCTTGGTTGGACACTCAAAATCTTCCCAATTTCTGGAGGGTTGAAAAATAATAGACCCGGGTCTATCAATAGGAGTTATACGGTAATAACACGAAAAATACCAACATAATAAAGCCAACAATTTACGACGTCCGGCTTAATCGCATGCGGGGAAGGAATTTACGAGAGAGAAAATCGAACACGAAGCATAAAAATGTAGGAAAAGATTGAGACAATGAAAGCAACAATGAAGTTTATTCTGCGACAAACCTGCATTTCATAACAACAGTTACCGAAAGAATCGATCTAGATAGTCTCTTCTTTACCCTTCTTTTCCGGTTTGCCACCACGAATTCTTCCAGTTCGTCGAGTGGCGATAAGTCCAACCTTGCGACCAGCACTTGTTCCACGCTTGACAGTTGACAGATGCCCGATGTGCTGGTGATTTCCACCACCGTGAGGATGCTTCACAGGATTCATTGCCTAATAGTACGGGTGTTACATGGGGCTAACGGGTGTCGCCTACACTGAGCCCTAGCCTAATGGGTTCAATATTACGGATGGGAGAAAATCGAAAAGCGATGTTGAGTGGAAAAATGATGAAAAATTAACCAATCAAACTAAATAATGTTGGCAGAATTTTGTCCTGTCCTCGTTTGTAGAGTATTTCAATTCAAAAATTGTATTTGAGGTTTGTAAGTTCAGTCTTACGGTTTTGATTCAAAAATGTCCTAAGCTTTAAGTCTTAGCTTCTAAACCATTTCAATTCGAACTTATAACTTGCTGCTTGTAAACCGTAAAATTGGTTTGAATTGAAATTCTCATGTATCAAGCTTCAAACTTGTACAGTCGACTCTCACTATAAGGCCAACTCGTTCCCGTTTTGGTAAGAAAGGTAAGAGTCATACTCTCAATATAATGTCACTCGCTGTGGGGTCAGTCCTAAGTGGGCCTTAAGGGGTGGCCTTGTAACGAGAGTCGATTGTAAAATAATCTAAAAAATTTGGAGCTGGGATTGAAATTAGCTAATTCACTTAAATTTAATCTTCTTTCAGCAAAGCACACTGTCAAGTGGAGAACTTTGCTCATCAACTACTTCCACCACACTAGCCTCTTCCTCTATCTCCCAGCAGCCACAACAGCAGCATTCTGTTGGGTCCGACCATATGCACATTCTATCACCTCCGGCCAGCAATGAACGGATTGAATCTGGCTTCTTTTCTGCTGCAGCCACCTCTTCCATGGCTGGCATATACTCTGCCGCTGGTGGAGCGGCTCAACAACAAACTGCTCTCTTCAATGTCATGGTAAGCAGTTGATATAATTATCATTACATTTAGTGACCTGAAACCAAAAAATTCAGGGAACTCCAATGCTAACGCACGATTCCTTGTCCATCATATACCCAACCCCTCCCACTCCCATGCAACAGTTCTCTCCACAAAATGTAATTGTCAATGCTCATCAGTTGATGGCGATGGAAGGACTGTTAGGAGTTGGCAACTCATCTGGTCAACATTTTGTGCAAAATCTACAAGACTTTTGTGGTTCTCCTCCTCTCGTTGCGGTTAGTTTTTGTCCTATAACTGTGTAAATCCACATCCCTTCCTATAGGAAACTTCTGGGTTTTCTATTTTTGCGGATAAATTTCTAGGCTATTTATTTGTTTTTTAAACTTGAATATTTTATGAAGGCGCCTTATTCAAAATTGACCAAAAAAGAAATTTTTGAGATTTTTTCCTTAAAAAGCCTCAAGTCGTAGTATTTTTCGGCTTAAAACTAGGGTAGCACACCTTTGTTTACGATTAAACGGGTCCTTTAAACAGCATTTAATTCGTTGAAGGATGTAGAGAAATTGACAACTCCAAAACCATAACGTAAAATATAGTAATTTTCAAATTTTTCTTCTATCAAGGGGAAGTTATATGAAAATTTGTGTTGTAAAATTATCGATGCGAATCTCGTGGACTAATGGCATCTATTTTTGCTCTGCTCTTGGCTCTGTTTGTAGTTATTTATTGTTTTTATTATAAAGCTTTTTTTTTTGCAAAAATATCTTTTCTTTAGATAATGGCACTTGCTAGAATCTTGAAGTTTTTCTCATTTCTTATAATCGATGGCGAACAGAAACGCAATAGTCTAAAACGCAACGACCTTCTGGCAGCTCCAAGAGAGTCTTTGTGGGGATCTGATCAGTCACCTGGAAAGCAAAGGGCGTTCTGAAGAACTGCAATGTTATCAGTTTTCAATGTTTCGTTGGGTGTACGTCCATAGTTCAGAACCGGATGATGAAGAATACGAAGGAGAGAAAGGATGGGATGAAAAGGAAACCGGAGAGGATTAAGGTGCAATGTTTGTCTACTGTACTCGTCGCTGAGCTTTAAGTTGGACTTTAAGTTTATCAATAAAACGGTTAGTTTGTGTTGAAAGAATTTCAGAAGCGTAAAAATTAACTAAAGGGATTAAACGAACATTTAAATGGGTCATCTTTATCAAATTTAAACGATAAAGAGATCTTCAAAAACCCGTTTAAACGATAAACTAGTAAGATAAAATTAAATTAATGTGTGCTACTCTACTTAAAAACCTCAAAACTTTGGCGCTTTTGTGAGGGGCAAGTGTCTATCCTCCGTAAAATATGATCTACCACGAAATACGCTACAAAATTGTCTCCTTCAGGAACAGTTTCGTCAGCTCCAAGTAGCCACTGACTCCAGCACATCCAATGGTGGCAGCGCCCACAAAGGCATATCTGTTGAAGATGTATCTGTAGTGAAAGCCTTTCCCCAAAGTGAGTCATTCTCCGGCAATTTACTAGAGGAAGGGACAGATGTGGACGAGAAACTCAATGCTTTGGCATCCAACAAACAGCACCTAGGAAATGCTGCATTAGAACAGCTGGACAACCTCAAAAGAGCTCTACTCAATCGTGCCAACAGAAAAAAGATAGAACAAGTGCCTAGCTACAAACAAATGGCTGACAACCTGCGACAAGCGGCCAACAGGGAGAAGAAGGCCGAGACAACTGACCGACAACTGGCTATGGCTTTGGAGAAATCAGAGCTGAACTTGTTATCGCACATTTCTGCCCATGCTCCGGGCATGGGATTTGGACACCCAGGCGCCTATGGAATGATGCCAATGGTTGGTTATTTTGAGGTCTTGGCCTTGACTGATTCCCGGTTGAGCCGAACAAATTTTGTTTGGCTATATAAATTTTGGTCCAAAGATATCATCATCATTCTTTAAACACTACTTCATGTTCCAGTTTTTCAGCACCCCCAGTATGCCAACAGCTTTGGAGGTGGTCCTCCACCCTACGGACATCCTATGTCCATGTCTGGCTCAGCAAATCCGATGAACATGAGCAACCATGGAATGGGTTCTCAATTCCCTGGAATGCATCCAGGTGGTATGCATCACTTCTCTCCCAGTGTTTTCCCCGGCGGTCCAATGTTGCATGGACCCGGAGCTGGCAATCCTATGATGGTTAATAGGATGGGTGGAAGTGGTGGAGCACCACCACATTTCCGACCAGGCATGCTCACTCCTCAACAACAACAGCAATACATACAGCAGCAGCAGCAACAGCAGATGATAGCTGCTGGTCAAAATCCAATGCTGAAAGGACCGATGGGTGGGATGATGCAGCAATCCCCGGGACAACCCCCTTTTCCAGCCAATTCACATCCATTGGCAATGCAGCAGATGATGCAGCAACAGATGATGAACAAGTCTGCTGGATTGATGCCACCTCCTAATGCGAATTCCTCCCAACAGTTTGATCAACAAAACACGTCAATATTCGGCAAACAACAGGGGGGCATGGGAGGTAGACCAGGCGAACAACCATACAATCAGAGACATCAACAACAACAGGTTTGTAGTTCACCAATTATCATTTGCCCTTTGATTGAAGACTTTGAAAGGCGCTATCGGTTAAATATCAGTAGAACGAAATTAAATAGCAGAGACTTGTAAAACCTTTGTACAAGCAGTACTGATGCGAAAGTGTTGAAATTATATAACCCAAATTGACACCCCGGATGGCAAGAGCAGGAAGAGTAATTCCTAATCCTGCTCTTCCAAAAAAATTAATTTTGAATTTTTGTATAAGCAATCAGCTATATTTTTTCCACATAGCCATTAAGCCGGTAGAATCAGATCCTCTATACAAAAATTTTCGAAAATAAGCAAGTCTCTAGAAACCAAAAAGTAGGTAAAAAATAAGTCCGATTCCACGCAATACAAAATTTTTCATACGTGGGAAACGGACAATACTTTTTTTGGCGCAAATTGACTTTTTTTGGCTCTTTTGTAAACAAACTTTTACCTCCGCACTTTTATTGAATCACAGAACTTTTTGCACCCTTGCACGGGCAAATTATAGCTGGCTGGAAAGAGAAGATCCAGGGCTACCAGATAAAAATGTAAAGATAAATAAATTTCTGAGAAAACTGAGCAAAAGAAGTTAAAGAATAAATTTGTGCCAGATAGAAGTAAATTAGAGCCAAAAAGTCAATTTGAGCCAAAAAAAGTATTGTCCCTGTGAAACGTTCCTATCTCAACCGGGGTTTGCGAGTGTCCCTTAGAAATAAGGCAAATAAACAAGGAAAAAATAAGTATTACTAAAACAAGTACTTTGAGCTAAAATATGTTTTCCCATGTTTTTACAACGATTTAGACAGAGATTAACGCCGCAGCTAAAATTATACGAAAGTGTCGAAAACAAGTCACTTATAGATGGGTCGATGGAAATTCATCCAAAAACCAATTCATCCAAAATGAGAATGAGCTTGTATTACAGGAAAAACAGTAAGTAGATCGTTGATAGTTCATTGGTAGTATCATTAGTACTTCATCCAATGATCTTCTTACTGTTTACTTTCGGATGAATTGCATTTTGGATGAATTGCATTTTGGGTGAATTGCATTTTGGATGAACTCTATCTGGATGAATTGCCAACGACCCCCTATAGATAATACCGTATTTTCTCTAATAACCCTCCTCCGAGACACCCATACCAACACACAATCGACTGTAGCAAGAACAGCCTTATTTACCACGCAACAAAGATTTCACTACTCGACCTAGAAGCAAAAAATTTTCCTCAGCGCAAATATTTTCTAAATCTAATTCTTCATCATCACCCAAAAGCCCCGCTTCCTGCTCATCAATTCGACCATCTTGTGCTAGTTTATTCGCCCTGCTGCTCCGTCGAATCTCCAGTCTACTCGGGCCGATAGATCCCTCTGGGTTGAAGCACGCAATCTTGTCTTCTCGAAATCCATGAGTCGACATATTGAAAGTACATGCTGAAAGGATCACTCCAAGATCCAAACGTATTGAAACACCCTTAAACTTGCAAAGGATTTGACGATGATGTCTTTGTAGAGTTCCTGGAGGCGCGATATACCCACTGAAATTCAGCCTCCAGAGCCGGTGCTTTCGGATTCCCATCCGCCGTGTATTCTTGTCGATCACTGTTACTCGTCCAAGTAACGTAATAGAGACAGATCTTCTGCTTGATGGCATGTTCCAACACACGTCTAGCGCCTAAAGAGGACCCTGGCTTTATTACACTTTTTCGAAGTGCAAAATTGTCGAATTTTCTTTGGGGATTTCTAACAGAAATTTATTTGGCTGAATTGCTATTGGTTTTCAGATGATGAACCGTTTTGGTAGTCCTCCACTAACCAACATGGCCAGTGGAATCAACAACAATCATGGGTCTCCAGCTTCCTCTGCCGGCTCTTCCATCTTCAACACTCCAACCGGTGCTGGTTCGTCCAATTCCTTCATGGATGGTCAAGTGTCTGGTGGCATGCATCACTCTTCCTTCCAGCAACAATCGCCTTTTGGGTCACCAACGTGTGGAGCCATGGGTATGAGCAAACAACAGCCTCTGGTGGGAAGGTCCCTAGTACCATCTTCAAGTGCTTCTTCTTTGCTCAACAGTGCCAGCAATCAGATGGATTATCAGCTGTCTTCAGTGTCTTCCACTTCTTCAGTTGGTGGTATAACTGCAATAGCTACGACAAGTGGAGCTGGCGGTGGTGGTGGTATCCAAATGTCTAGGTTGGTGTCCATTGCATCGATATATCTGACGAAAACGTTTTTCAGTGCGACCGCTCTGTACAGTGCCATCAACTTGGACGCAATAATAAACTCCCTGCAAAATGGAAGATCCTTTGTGGTAGCCGTACTCATGCAGGTTTGTTTGTTTTTTATTTGGTCAAAAAGAAGAAGCTGTTTGCGGGGTTCACTTTTGCAGTATCCCGCCGCTCTGCCTTGGCCTACCTAACTTCCCTTACTACCGTCTTCTTTTTTACCCTTATTATTGGGAGGGTGCCCAACCAAATTCCTTGCAATAATTCAATTTTGCGCAGGATACTGTGATTAACCTTCACTACGACTCCATATTCGATGCTTGCCCCATCTGTTGCTGCAAATCCAACATACGTGCCTATGAGCTTGGAGTGTACATTAACGCACCAGAGGATGTAGCCAAGTGTGATGAGATCCAGCGAAAACAACAAAGTGATCCCGACTTCCAACCTGACTACTGGAGCGGATTCTGTGTTTCCTCTTCCTCAGACCAAATGCAGTCGCAGAGCAAGTGCAGTTGTGGGTTCAGGTATATTGTTCAGCTTTTAACTTTTTTTAAGAAACCGAAGCCAGGGGTGTATCAATTAGACATCATGTCATATGTCAGACATCACATCAGATGTCAGATCATGTCATCATATATCAATATCAATTAAAAATCATATGATTTTTACATTATTAATTCGTCATATCTAGGTATTAATTAATCAGATGTCATATCTATGATATGGTCATCACATCAGAATCAAAAATCATAGGTATCAATTGAAAAATCATATGATTTTTTGTAATAGATATTATGATGTGACGGATTCTATCACATATGACAAAAAGTCAGAGATATGATGTCTAATTGATACAGGCCCCAGAGTAATGTATCTTTTCTTAAGTGCTGTCCGCCATCGATACCTATGCGGAGCTGTAGGTGGCAATAACAGTGGACTTTGGGGACTCTTTCCAG
>JAKMXJ010040513.1:0-10003 GCA_029339935.1 Anguina tritici
GGGCTTTTCGCTCTGAAAACGATTTCAAACTGCTAAAAGGCCAATTTCTCAGTCGAAACCACTGAAAACTGGGATGGTAATAATCTAGATGGCCATCCAGGCGGTCATAGCCGAGTTTCAGGAATTAAGCCGAGGGCTCAGAGGTAGTGTAGAACATTTTCAGAGGTGGTGTGAGGCATTTCTGAGCTGCCCAATTGCTTTTTCGCCAAAACTCTGACCCCCTTTATCAAACCCCATAAAAAAATTTCCCAGGGCTTTTTTTAGCCTTAAATGTAGAGTAAAACTCGATTTTTTACAATTAATAAACCAGGCCGGGAAACGATTCCAACCGATTCCTCGATACTTTTTTGTCCTAGAATACAAATATTATTGAAAAAGGGGCAAAAAAATAAGGTGTGCACCCACTGGTATTCGAACTATCAACCTAGACGATACGTATATGAATTGCCCACCCCCTTTAAGGGATGAAAAAGTACGGCGAAATGTTAACTTTCGCCACAACTTTTGCAAACATTTTTTAAGTCCAATAAAAGAAAAACCGAAAATTTTAATTAAGCCCAGTAAGCGCAATATAACAGCAAGAATTTACAGAGAATAGGGTCTACACGAAATCTGAATTTACTTCTTGTTACCATTAGAGGATTCATTGACTTGCTTTGAAAGCGGTACATCAGCTGCTTCGTCTCCCAAATCAGACTTGAACCCAAGCTTTGGCCATTCGTCCTTGTCCATAAGTCCATTGTCCATCCTGCAGCGAAAGTAGATTTTTGCTCGCTCACGACACTCATTGTTATGAAAATCTTTTTCCTAAATTTTTTAAATGAAAAAACAGAACTGTTCCTTGTAAATAAGGGGCGTTTCAAATATTTGGAATTTGTTTTAGCCAGAACTTTCCTCTACGTTCCAAATGGCTGTAACTGGGCGGGGTGACCATGGATCAATGGCCCCATGTGGCCTAAGAAATGCCAACATGTCAGAAAATTGTAATTAAATTTAAATTATCATTAACACTTTTTGTCTTTTATTCATTTTAACGCATGCTATTGATCCAGTGATGCACTCGTCGGACCTGTCAAACTTAATTTTTTCAGGCTAAACTTCTTTTTATCGCCTAACTCGATATCGCGTGTTAACATGTTTTACGCCTTGAAATGCGTAGAAAATGAGCTTTAGGGCACGGACGACCGTTTTTTAGAAAAAAATCTTGACCAAAAATTCCCACTTTTTGCCTCGATCCCAAAAGTAAACCACCAATGAAAGGTACTTGGATGCGCTAAAAAGGCCGAAAAGGATGGGATTTGAACGTAGTTTTGATTGCTGGGGCCCGCTGTATATAGGAACTCTGATGCGCATACATCTTTTATATATCCCGAGCCATCTTCCAGTGATTTATCTCTCAGGTATGTTTATGTGCGCATCCCAACCCAAGCCTCCAAGCCAGAGGTTTAGAGATGCGCGCACGAGCCTACCTGCGAGATGAATCCGAGCAATACTCCTAATCATACATCCATTTAGAGGCTCATTTTGCCAATTTCCAGCAATCAAAGTATGATTAGGTGCTTATAAAAGGTGCTTGCCTTGGATGACCAAGGCAAACGTCGATTTATCGCCAAAAAAAATTTTCTGAAGACGGCGGTCCGCCCCCTAAAAGACTCATTATTCATGCATTACGAGGCATAAAATGTGTAAAAAACTGTTACAACGCAATGTCAAACTAGGCGGTAAGGGGGTTCCAACTTTCCTCAGACATTTTTTGGCTACAGGGAGTATCAAGGGAAATTTTTATTTTTTCGTATGACACATAAAAGATTGCGCGAGCGCAAAATCCATTCCCAAAAACAATTTTTTTCGAAATGCGACCCACAAAAGGCTATGACCGAAAGAGCTTTCTGGAAAAATTGAGCCAGCCTGTATGGTAAATTTTTAGGTTCTTATCCTTTATTTGGCCCATATTATAAATACATTTCAAATAAAACCACCCAACAATCAATAAAAATAAAATTTTAAGAGTCTTCTACAGCTTTCTTTAGATCATAGAACTCAGCTGTAGCTTTGAGAAGTTCGTCGAAAGACTCTTGATTCTATTCCTCCACCATAATTTAACCCGGATAAATGTGGACCAGATAAAATGACGCATTTATCATTTGGCCCAAATAAAGTATCAGAACCAATTTTTATTTAGTATTATGCCAAAGATCTAGACTTTTTTCCTTCAATCTTAAAATCATGACTTAGAGGATCAATGGATAAAAAGTAAGCGGAATGATTTAGGCATCGTTTAAAGTTATTGAGAGTAACGAAGAGCACGGAAAAATGTTTATTACATTGCTCATAAAGAAGCCTTTACGGGAATGAAACTTTAAACGTATTTCAGGTCCCCTTAATTTAAATTAAAAGAAACCAACTCTCAGACACATATTGTATTCCAACATCTCCATGTGACACTTCTTCTTGTAATCCAATGGAAAAGAGCCTTTGAGCGGTGGCGTAGGATTTGCAATTTTATTCGAAGAACCACCAGAAAAAGAAGCCATCTATGAGAATTGAGTAACTGGAATCTACAATTTTAGCCCCTTATTAATAACATTTCATTATAAAACTTCATCCTAATTACAAAGGTGAAAGACTATTTTCAAGTGATCCGACAGTAAAACGGATACTCAGCAGGAAAGGACAGCCCTCGCCTTGGTATCTTCGGTGCTTTTCTAATAATTTTTTATACTTATTGATAGCTAAATTCATCAGAGAACGATTTACGAATTAAAGTGAAGTGCATGCGTGAAGTCTCCTCAAAAAAATTAAAAGCAACTTTAAAAAGTTGACCGACAAAGGGAGCATACAGCCATCCTCCAAAATGAATCAGCATCATTTCTGAACGGGTACCATCTTTGTCTTGATCCCCGCTTCACCTTGACTTAAAATTTTTTCAAAATCTTTTCCCACAACAAACGATAATGACAAAACACGCGGCGAACGACTAATTCAACGAACCACTCGTAAATTTTCTTATTTGGTCGAAGAACTTTCCGAGTAATCCTATCCCCGTTTTGACAAAAGATTAATTCTGATACTCTCAAATTGTGAGCCACAATGCCAACAATCCATTGTCCATCCTGCAGCGAAAATAGATTTTTGCTCGCTCACGACAATCATTGTTATGAAAATCTTTTTCCTAGAAAAGATGGTATCAGTTGTCCTATAGGAGCATCTTTGCTCTGACACAAAGCAAAAATTTCTCAAAAAAATAAATGGGGAAACCAAGGCAAAAAATAGAAGAACGCAAGATGCAAAACCTGAAAAGTAGCTGAAAAGTAGTGGTGATACTTGAATCTGAATTTCAATCTGGCTAAAACCACGAGGCTAATATCAAGCTCTTTATTTGCACATAAGAGAACGAAATGGAAACAACAGATAAAGGAGCCATGTTGCACAAAAACAGAGCTCAAGAGGAAGAACAATCAGGCAGGTAAACACAAACAACTTCATGAGCTATATTTCAATCAGAGATTTTTCTTTCCAAAAAGTAGGCATCCGGAGGGTCAATTCTATTATAGTAATTCTCAATCTTTTTGACAATCTGGAAGTGGAATTTTTCGTAAAACCTCATAGCAACCTCATTATTTGTTTGAACATGAAGACAGACGCTCTAAAATTCCTTAAGATACTCGGCTAATCTAATTAGGCTGAAAATTTTTAAACCCCACAAACTTTGATTGTCTTTGCATTCCCTTGACACCATTCCAAAAGCTTCCTTAACAGCAGGCTAGCCACACCTCGACGCCGAAAAGATGGAAGAGAAGCCAGTGTAAGAATATAGACATGGCGGAAGCGAGGTGATAGACAAACGTCAGCGCTAGAGTTTGAGTTGGTCGAGACTTTCATTACCGATTCGTAGCATCCATCGCTCTCACTTGAAGCAGAATGGTTCAGATTCTCATTTATAGGCTCTTCACCGTTACTCTCACAATTTTCGCCTTCTACAAGCTGACAGCAGATGGCTCCAACAATGATGCCATTGAAATATGCTAGCTTGACCCAGTGCTTCGGTAGGTCTTAAAGAAGAGAAATACGGTGTATCTTCTAATAATTAGCCACTTTTCACTTCAATTCGAGGGTTTATAATCTCAAAGCAGAAAAAAATTTTACATTTGGTGGTTTTCACGTTTTCTATGTCGGGCTCTATCTTTTCGATTTTGGTTCAACACTCGAAACTGTCGAGCTCGACCTAAAATTTTCCCGATTATTGAATAGGGGAAAAATAACAAGTCCGGCCAAATATTAGAGGATATAAGGCATAGGTTTATACCGAATTCAGTAAACCTGTTCTAAAGGGCGATCTCCTAAAGGACAATCAATGAATTGAAAAAAAACTTAATTTATACGTTCCACGACTCAACAAAAAATAGCTTTGATTGTAAGGGGTTGAGATAAGGCGTGATACACCTCACCATCATGATGTGAATAACATACCAGCAGTTTCACACATCATCTTCTTCAAGTGCCAATGGTTCACAGATTGCAGCAGCTGTTTGTAAAATCTGTCTTCATAACTGGCCACCAAAGAAGTTTCATTAAGCAGCTTCAAGTTTCGCTGTAAAACAGACTGTAATAATACTGAATATCACACAAAACGCAGTTCGAAAACCTTACAACGTTCACTGCAGTCAGATCGAGCAGTTCAATGTCTATCTTCCTGCCACTTGACGCTCCGGAAGATTGGGCTGGGAAGACGTTCTCTTGCTCTGAATTAACCTCAAAATCGTTAATCTCCACTTCTTCGCCTTCTTCGGTCCATCCACGTCTCGTGGCAGTAGTTGAATGGGTGAGCTCTTCAACCGAGATGGTAAAACATTGTTCTTTAATGCCAGGATTGTCTTTCATTTTTGAAGAACTGAAAATGATCCCGCGAATACTACCGTAGAACAGTGTAAGATAAGTAGGTCACTGCTTTAATATGCAAAGAAGCGTAAAATTCGAAGCAAGGTACAATAATTTCATTAAATAAGGCAGCAAATACAATAGGATGTTCTATGATCATATAAACCTCTTCTATAATTTACTGGTCACGCTCCTTTTCTTTTCTATCCAGCCATTTGCAATAATTGTACCAGCTTTGAACAGGAATAGCAGGAGATGGCTTTCGCGTATTTTCCCAGTGCCACAAATAAATATCGCCAAAGAGAAGAACAGATACGGCAGCGAGACTGAGATAAAAATTAGCTTTGCTGAGAGTAACCATTAGGAACCTGAAAAGTGAATATACAGCTCTTTGTCCTAGCTCTTTTTAATAAAATCGGTTTTTCCGATGTAAAATCAGCAGGTTTTATTGAAATAACAGGCCAGGAAACAAATATTGAAATTAATATAGTCCACTAACTTTCCACAAATTCTCACAGTGAGAAACACAAAATATCGAAGAATGAAAGGGCACATTAACATACTAAAGCAAAAATACCGATAATTTCGATTAGGCTCCTAAGATTAACTAATTCAACTGGTAGAGACAAGCCTACCTAATCTTCAAGGTTTTCGCTGACAGATGTACCTGACCAACGGTTCAAATCCTGATGTCTGATTCTTGTCCCCGATTGATGACCACCAGAAATATAATCTTAAAATTTCATTTTTGAAACTGTAAAATCATAGACGTTTACTCACCCTCCGAAGAGTAATAGAAATTGAGAAGGGACGGAATATTGTCGTATAGCTTCCTCCGAAAATTCTCTTCTCTGCGGGCTTTGACAAAGATATAGAAGCTTGAAGCAAAAAGAGCTGTCTCAAAGGCGATTCCAAAACGAATAATTCTTCTTATGTCCATGCACAGCGCTAAAAATGGGTACATGAAAAATTTTGCTCGCATCAAAAACTGCACAAAATAAGCTCTTTTTTCTCAAGTTTTTCGAAAAAAACTTGTAAATTGAGTTGTGAAATTTTTTTCACGACTCAATTTACACCAAAATTTTTTTTCACAACTCAATTTACACCCAATGATATAATTCGATTAGAATTATCCTTTTCCCCCAAAAATCTTTTCTACAAAAAGTTTTCCCCAAAAACTGTTTCCCTCAAAAAAAAATTTATGTGTTGTTGGGACATTACTTTTCTTATGTAATCTGTAAATGAAGAACAAAATAAGGTTGCAACATCAACATTCATTATATGTATCTATCCTATCCATTGAAATCGGTGGGCATTATGCTGTCTATGCGAGCGAAGCGAGCAACACCCAATCGTACTATGGCACCCAAACCAGATATGATCAAAATTTGGACTACTGTTATTTTTGAACTTGCAAAAATGGTCATTGTTACACCCCACTTATCACCTAAAATATTAACCTGGGTGTTTTATTTGTATAAATATATATTTTTCACCACTTGTCCATTGTATAGAGTTGAGGTGTACCCAGGGCATAATCACCCAGGTTAATGACATCCTTTAATTTCTTTCTGGGCTAGCTTCTCAGAGAGCTTCTGTAGGTACTCATCCACAATTCTTTGAGCCTCTTAATCTTCAAACAGAGCGTCTCCAGCTTTGTTGGTAACTAATTGTCACCCAATACTTGTCGGCAATTTTTGTTTCATAGACTTCCGACTATTCATCACATACCCAGTTCAACACTTGCCGTCAGAAAAACACAAAAATTGGGAACAAACAAAAAAACGAGACTCCGGCCGATTTTCAGACTCGTACTACGAGTACGACAAAATTTGGATGTGAAGTACGAGTACGAACTACGAGTACGAACACTCATAATATTTGGTACGAAGTACGACATCGATTATGACTAAATTTGAAGTTGCACTGCACTGCTTTCAACCAAACTGATGAGACGCTCAAACTCCGCAAATACTTTGAAAAGCTCCCTCGACAATGTTCAAATCCCTTCTCACTGAGAGTGTCGTAAGCTTTCCAAGCTTTGAAAAAGGCAATTTTTGCTCAAAATTTTCGAACAAAAAATGTCTTTCGCATCTCAAATCCATGTTTTCTATCGTTTTCACAATCTAAAACATCATAAGAATGGTTTAAAAACAAATTTCTGAGTGATGGTACAAATGATGACTATATTTTTTTAATTTTTCGTAAATCGTGTTCAAACGTCTCCTAAGTAATTCTTATACGCTAAAAACGATAAAAAAGATGTTTTAAGACATTTTCCCGACACGAAAAGTTGATTTTTTGGAAAAGAAATTTTTGGCCAAAATTTGAATCTCGCGCAGAAAGTATGGGCGTGTGGTTGATCAACAATGGTTTGTCACTGGCGTTGAACGTGGTGGAAGAGGATACTTTATTAGGCTAGTAGAGAAGCCAGACGCCGTCACACTCAATAACGTTATACTGGTAATTACATAGAATCATCATACAGTTATCCTCAAACATTACCCAAATTACAGAAGTATATCCTCCCCGGCACTGCAATTATGACCGATGGTTGAGCTGGATATATACAATCGTCGCTGATCTTCCTGAAGGATATGAACATTACTCGGTGAAACATTCGGAGAATTTTGTGAATCCCGACATCTACACTCGGAACATCGAGTCAATGCATCAGAAATTTAAGCATCGCCACAAGAAAGAGTACGGAACTGCGCGAAGCAAGCTTGTCAGCTATATCGAAGAATACCTGTGGCGACGTTTCTACCAGGAAAACAATATCTTTTATCACTTTTGGCATCAAATCAGTGTCTACAAAGATGTGTCTACAAAAAATAAGTGCGAATAGAACTTATTCCTCCACTGTTGTTAAATAAAGAATCTTTTTGGATTTTATGTTTTTAAAGTAGTTTACCTTGGTCCTCCAAGCAAAAGATTCAAATTTTGGTCAAAATTTTTTCCAGAAAATCGACTTTTTGTGTCGAAAAGTGTCTTAAAACACTCTTTTTATCGTTTTTAGCGTATAAGAATTACTTAGGAGACCTTTAAACGTGATTTACAAAAAATTATAAATGCGCTCCCCGACTAAATAATTGCCGATCCAGTTGGCCTCTTCTGTATTAAAATACATCCCTGGCATGGTTGAAGAGCGATTTACTGGCAACGGGGGTTGATGGCACAGAAAGATATCGACGAGCAGCATTGGAGAGGATTGGAAAATGCACCACATTCTTCTTCCAATAGAGGAGTGAATTTAATGTCATTGGATCTAACTTCTCGGCGTTGTATGAAACAAGTTCCTTATGAGACAGGTTCCACACGCTTCCATTTATTATCAATCCCAGCCGCTGGATTAAAGAATCAGTAGTACAGAATTAAAAAACGAAAAAAGAAACCTAATAAATGAGTAAGAGGGTGAAGATAAAATATCCCTGGTAAAAGAGAGAGACTCACACTTTTTCAACATTGATTTGATATGATAAAAGACTGCTTTATAAGCTCTCGGCAAGACGAAAGATGAATAATGACGTCAATTCCTAAGGTTCTCGCTGGAATTGAGAGAAATAAATAACCGGCTATCTACACAGTTGAACAGAGCGCAATGAAGCTTGTGACCTTCTTGTCAAGCAAACTTATTCCTCCTTAAAACGATACAGTAAAAGTTAACTCATAAAAAATATGATCACCAGATGGGCGCATCACAAATTTCTGCACCACTGCAGTCTCCTTCGACTTGTCCTCCATTTTTGCAAGCTTCGCTTCTTAAGCCGTATGTTTCTTTGTGTGGACAATCAGCGCCTTGATAATTCCGTTTGAAATCTTGCACTTGTGTTTCTTTGTTCCGGTGGATCAACAGATTTTGCAGACTCCCCCGACAGACGCCATCCATTTCATATTGCTCATAAGGACCGATCTTCCAGACGTTATTCTGCATTTTGCCTGAAAGAAGAAGCGTGTAAAAACCAAATTTTCGACACTTAAATGACAACAAAATGAGAACAATAATGCTAAAGTGACAACAATTTCTGCGAATGATTCAAATTAATTTTCTTACATATCGATACAAAAAAAATTTGAGATTTTTCGAAATTTCCGGATTTTTTACGGACTTTTCAGCTGATTTTTCCGTGAACTGGACTTTATGAGGACTTTAAGGCGGGCAAATTTTGTCCATGGACGAAAAAAATGCCCAAGATGACCTTTTTGTAAAGTTCGGTCAATAATTTCCAGTGCAGTCGGCAATCTTTGTAACAACGCACTTCAGAACTGTTTATAACGACACCTGATTTCTTCGGTCGCTTCAGTGTCGTTATATATAGTGGTGACCTTAGTCTACAACTTAAATTTGGTAGAATAGATCAATAAATAAAATTCAAGCTAAATTTGTGACTTTCAAGAAAAGTTGGTTTTCGATGCTGATTTGATGGGGAGAGGGTTTTACCGAGCAGCATCCAAATTTGCCTCAGAAAGAAGTATTTCTGTTTCAATAAGAAATGCCTCCAAAAAAAGATAAAAACTTCCATTAAAATTTACGTTATCACTCTGTCAAACTTGGCGCCAAATGATCAGTTCAAATAAAATCTTTTTTGTCGACATCTCTATTGGATGGATAATCCACAGAATTGATAGGAAACATTGCAGTAATTACTGTTTTATTGATTCGTATTTCTTCAATTTAACCCCTATAAGGTTAATTTATAACCCCCGCATGTCCGAACCATTTTGAATACCCTGTTTCCTCCTAAGAGCCACCGGGTGGTTTATTTTTCAACCTCCTAAAAACCGGGACTTTTTTTGGCAATCTCGAGATTTTTGGGTGCCCAATCACAAAATCGAAAAAGTGGAATCGATAGAGCTCGTGGGAGTTAAGAAAACGCAAAAAAATGAGAATAAGTTGAAAAAAAATTCCTGCTCTGAAATACAAAACCTTAAAGTCGAGAGGAGTGTTTATTGGAGAGGGAGGGGTGGGTTATTAGAGAAAATACCCCTATGACCTCCCAGTTCCTGCCTTGCTCAGTTCTCAGTTAGGCACTAGGGTGTTTTAGTACCCCCCCTGGCGCAAAATTTTTTTTACATGCAATTTTTGTAAAATGCTGCAGCGTTTTGTATCTCATTTTACATTGTA
>JAKMXJ010040528.1:0-10597 GCA_029339935.1 Anguina tritici
TAAAATCTTCGGAAAACATCTTGTAGTCTCGACCAAACACCCCGGAGCACATGGTTTGGGTGGGTGTTGCTCACAAAGACAGCACAGTGTCCCCTGATTTCAATGGATAGGAGAGAAAGGCAAATTCGAGCATTGTAGGAAGGAGTTAAAACCGGAATGAGTTGATATTCTACCAGAGAAAAGCGTCTCAAAGCTCCTTTGTATCGCAGTTAGCGTTTAAAATTTTTTTGGTGACCTTAAAACCTGATTTTGAAAAAATATATAACGAGTCGGCATAACGAGTTGGCAGCGTAACGAGATGACGTAACGAGTTGGCATTTTACCGCAATATTTTATAATATAATTTTAAATATTTGTAGCAACAACTAGTATCTAAATATGCAACAAGGAGACATATCAGTGTATCGAATGTGCTCTTTATTTTCGAAGAATAGCAAACTCTGCTCATAAAAACAGGGCGAAGTTTCTAATTCTTCGTTTTGAATCAATTTTGGTGAAAACGAAGGTCTCTTAAAAACGCATCACCCCGATGGGAATTGAACCACCAATATTCCTTTGGAGTGAAGCAACTCTACCACTGAACCAAGAAGTATGCACCCTTCGCTCCCAATTTTCTCGTATTAATTCTTGGGCATCGTCTAACCAATCTTTGCAAAAATATTTATACCTCTTCCATTTGTTCCTTGCGACTGACCATCAGCCTGAGCGAGGTACGCTCAACAAAAGAACGTTGCAACATATCTTCTATGCGCAGTTGCTCCACTCGCATCAGGTTCAAGATCATCTGATAGGTTATCCGGAATTTGGACTCTAAACAAACTGCTTTCCCCTGCAAGATAAAAAGATATAAACAACGAAAAAAACAGAAATAACCTTGAGCATGTTGGTCAGGCACAAAACGTCGGGTGGTTCCATTCCCTTGCACAAGACAATAACTTGAAAAGAATAGTTGTGGAGACCAAAGATTGAAAAATCGAGATTTTCACCTGTCCCGGTGGAATCAAGACCCCTTCTGCCTGCTCTACCAGCCATCTAAAAGAAAATTTTATTTAGGTAAATCTTCTATAAATTCGCCCCTAACAATGTACCCACACCAGACTTTATATCTCAAAGACTGTATATGAAAGATATGAGATTGAGTGGTTCTTATGTAGGACAAGAGCTGATTTTCGCTTAACCCAAAACCGGTTCTTTCATCCCAAAAACCGGGGTTTTTGGGTTCCCAACCGGTTTTCTGTCGACCGAACGAGCTCTTCGATCGGGCGCCAACCCTGTCATAGGACCCATCCTGTTTAATTATGGAGGACCATGGGAATCAAAAAAATGTTCTAAAATTTTGCAAAACTTTGCGATCGCAAATTTTAATCATCAAATGTTTTGGGGTTAAAAAATAATCCGCTGGGGTGGATTAAAAGGAAATTTGCAGTAATGACACTAAAAAAAACATTAATAAGTTTTACCTGGACATATTCAGTGGCGTTCAAAAACCTCCGACAGTTTCCGTCAAACTTTTCAATGGTGTCAAAGACAACTGTACGAGCTGGCATGTTCACACCCATGGCAAAGGTCTAAAAAAGTCTAAGTAGCAATAGCACGGCAATACAAGAAAAACTCATACCTCTGTGGCAAACAAAATCTTGACATAACCTCGCTGAAAAAGCAACTCCACCACTTCTTTGATGATTGGGAGAATACCCTAAAATCAGTTTTTTGGGGTAAACAAGATCACGAGTGATCGATAAATTTACCGAGTGGTGTACGGCGAACCCTCTTTTGCAGTGCTCCTGCATCAGCAGTACCTAGATGAATAAAAATTATAAGGGTTAAAATTTTCAGCCGGTATTAAAAAATAATATGTTTAAAACAGGTACCGTTTTCTCTAATAGAAGCCCGTGGGCTTCTATTTTTCAAGCTCCTAAGAATCGGGAAAATTTTGGGTCAATCTCGAGATTTTTAAGTGCCCAACCAAAATCGAAAAAGTGGAATCGGTAGAGCTTGTGGGAGTTAAGAAAACGTAAAAAGAGCTGCGCAAAAAAATTCCTACACCGAGATACAAGCCCTCAAAGTTGAGGGTGGGTTTATATTAGAGAGTGGGCTTCTATTAGAGAAAATACCTTACATCCAGCGACACATGAAATTTGTGCGGCGTCCATACATTAACTAGAAGGCCGGCCGCCGCTACGCTGTGAAAGTAAATAGAAAGGGCGCTGCACAACCTGCCCTTCACTTTATCATTAAATTAAACGCAAAATCCTGAAAGGCTGCCCTATATGACTCTTTATGGGGAAGTCCAGATGGACAACCACCGGGAACAGGGATGGCTACTTCGGGCTGAAGGGTTTTGGTCAAACAAATTGGCGTATTGACCCATTTTGCTAAAGCCCGAAAACGCGGTGGTCCAAGTAGACATCCACCTGGAGGAGGGATAAGTACCCCGGGTTGGGGGGTTTCGATCACACAAAACCGTGTTTTTGTCCCTTCAAATCTGTAACTTTTTCGGTCAAAACAAGTAATATTCATCATTTTTTCTACAAACTAAATTGACAATTTTTCGTGGGACCGAAAGTACAGAAAAAAATATGCCTATTCAGTCTGTTGTGACAAACAGACCGTTCCAGCCGATTGGTAAGTTTGAGATTCTCGCACAAGGTTGCAACTCAGCTAATTAAACATGTAGATAAGTCGAGGTCCCAACTAAGCAACACCTATGAAACCCTGCTAAGTCAAAACTTTTGTAAACCGACATCCTCGCTAAACCGACACTGTTAGGCTGGTGCTTAGCAGCCTAGTCGCTTAACTGCATCTATAACAGCCTTTACCTGCGGCAGTTGTCTGTCTGACCCTCTAAGTCTGTCAATGCATTTAGTGAAGAATTTGTGAATCTCAGACTTTTCTTTGGCTGTTGTCAGATCGATGGACTGCAGCAATTCCGCGGTTTGGTCACACCTCTTCCTGGAGAAGATAAAGACCACCATTGGCAGCAGGTCTTCGCCTTTAAGGTAGTCAATTAGATTGATGTAGATGTTCTTTTCCTGCAAATGTCAAAAAGCAGTGTATTTTTGAGCAATCTTAACAGCCGAAAATCTTACGTTATGGCCTGCATAATGCCGATTTGGTGTGTTCTTTGAGTTTCCCTTGATTGCATTTTTCTTAGCCTCTAGCGTTTTCTTGTACCTGCAGCAAAAATTGAGAATCAAATTATTTTTAACAGAGCGACCAACCCCCAACTCAGGAATTCCCCATCTTTGTCCATTATTTTGAAGAGGTCTTTCCTGGTTTTGCCATCTTGACCTGTGTACAGGAAGTGCTCCAATGGAACTGGTCTCCTCAGGGTCTGAATTACATTGATTTTTCGGTTTTTGATTCTCCTAGAAAACAGAAATATATAAAGCAACGATGATAAAGTTAGAAAAAACTCACCCCACCCAGTCAGCAAACTCCATACAGTTGGGCACAGTTGCACTCAACATCACAATTTTGACATGGGCAGGCAGCATAATCAACACTTCTTCCCAGACATGTCCTCTCTCGCTATCATTGATGTAATGCACCTTGAATTGTTCAGTTTTTTTAAATTTTCACAACTAAATCCTAGAAGACCAATCCCATCATTCGGGATCTAACTATCATGTGAAAAACAGAAGGGTGACATGAATGGTGTTGTTGGTTTGGCTGGGCGATATTTGATTGTCTGACCGGAAAGTCTACATTTTTGGGGTTTAGTTTTTGATTCGCCTTGTCCAGCCACAAATTTCAATTTTTTCGGTTTGATTGGCCAAAATTTTTGGAAAATCGACAGCCCAACTTTGGAGCAACATCCTTCATAAGCGATTTTATAAATATTTTCGCAACTAAGATCACAAAGTTCATCCATTAAACCTGAGTGTATGAGTGTAGAGTCTTACCTCATCGAAAATGACCCATTCCAATTCTCGAATGACTTCAGAGCCATTGTAGAGCATGGAACGCAAGATCTCAGTAGTCATGATTAGGCAAAAGGCATCGGTGTGCAACTGAAAAAAGCTCTCATCACAAATAACCAGAAACAGCGTTTTGAAATGCGACCTGTATATCTCCTGTGACCAATCCTACATCCTCAAAAATCATTTTGAAATCACGGAACTTTTGATTGGACAGTGCCTTGATTGGTGAGGTATAGATGACTCTGAAATATGTTAGCTA
Organism: Anguina tritici; assembly: GCA_029339935.1. Classification (NCBI taxonomy): domain Eukaryota; kingdom Metazoa; phylum Nematoda; class Chromadorea; order Rhabditida; family Anguinidae; genus Anguina; species Anguina tritici. The sequence continues at coordinate 4,183 of JAKMXJ010040528.1, forward strand.
ATCAAAAGGATTACCTGCAACCCACCTCCAAAAATCACCTTGTCCTATGGATTTTGCACAGAGCTATGGCATACTCAGCCACCTAAAATGAAATACCCGATATGCTAGACCTAACGCACTATATACTAGAAGTTATATACCACAGTCTTGCCAGCACTTGTGTGAGCAGCAACAAACACTGAATTGCCTTCCTCCATGGACACAACTGCGTGCTGTTGGAAAGGATCCAAGTCAAAGGGATACTTAATCAATCAAATGTAACATTAAGATGAAGGAACATTTTTGAGCAAAAAGGGAAGGGCAGTCATTATCCATTCGATTATCCATCACTCATAAAATCTGACATCAGTGAAGTAGGTCTTCATGAAAGAAGGTCGTCACGAATAATATTCGTGTCGTGTACAACCTTATTCCAAAATTATCACAGCTAGTCTTCAGAATTGGTCATTTTGGGACTTAGGGTGACTGTTAACCAGAAAAGAAACCATTCTTTAGGGTCTGGTTACAATGGAGATGGAGATCCGAATAGTCTCAGATCTCAAAATTTTCAGAAGAAGTCTGCTCTGAAACTTTTACGCATATCGAAAAATAACTTGGGGCATGCGTAAAGAATTTTCACAGCCGAATTTATTCGAAAAACAGAGATATATTTGCACCTCCCACCTCCATTGCAACCAGGCCCTTACAATATGTAAAGCTGTACTTTTGGGGGGATAAGGTGGAGGTGCCACAATTAAAAAAAAACCCAAGTCCACATCCTCAATCACTAAAAACTAGCGAAGATATCGACATGCAGTTAAGTGCAGTCAAACTAGACATTCGTAAATTAAATAGCAGAGAATAAACAATGATTTGCACTCGCAATCTCCTAAGCTAACCTTTTTAGCCATGACGGGAAGCAATTCTTGATATTCGGTGACTTTTTCGTTCACATTTAACATCTGAGCAAAAATGTAGTCATGTTCTTTGAATTTCGGTTTCTTTTTTTTAGCCACTACTTCCTGTGGTGGAACTTCTGTGGATATTGCCAAATTGGAAGCAATAGTTTCCTAAACATAACACTGTCAACCGAAAAGTGTTGGAAAGGAAGTGGTAACCTCTAATTTTCCAGTGTCTTCCGCAGATAGGGCTGAATCTCCAGTGGCTTCTTCATTTCTCGCATATTGTGACCTGATAATTCCACCGTCACCGCCCAGGTTCTTATTGACACTCCTGATGGGTATATCCGTAACCATATTTAGGATATCAAAGATGTCTGCTGAGTCAAGGTCAATAATTGGCATATCTAGTCTTTGAGGTTGTGAAGCTTCAACTTCGCTCGGTCCGGTAGTGGAAGGCTCATTCGCGTTTTTTCGCCCTCCAGCAGCCATCCCAGATACATCAACGGAGCCGGAAAATCCAGGAGGAGTGCTTAGAATTTCTGAACCAGAAAAAATTTAGTTTTGAATATCAAATAAAGGGAACAAAAACTCACCAGAGAAATCTAGGTACTGTCCCTCCTCTTCATGTTTGGCCTCTTCTTTATTGGAGAACCGAAAAATCTTTTCCACTTCTTCGTCAAAACCTCCGGGTAGAAAAGGGACGTTACTGGAGCTGCCCAAAAGACGACTGAATGATTTGGCGTCAGGCGCTCTAAAAATTCAGATTGTAAAAACAAACTGGTTCTGACACATCTTAACCCATCCGAGCTCATCCCGACCCAACTCAATCCAAACCATTCCACTGAAATCATCCCACACACCGTAAATATTTTACAATATTTCCTTATTTCGAACAATATTAAATATCTTTTGCAATTCTCAAATGGGACAAATTAAAGAACATATTAAAGTTATACCGCTCTCTAGCATACCTTATTACCAGCCTTTATTACTAGCTAAACAGCAAAGGGAGTGTTCTGTCACTTTGCTAAAGCCTCATAGCGACAGTTGCATTCCGTCACCTACGAGAGATGAAGTGGCCCGGTTGAATAATCAAGTCGAACAGACGACCAAAAATTCAAATGACACCCCGAAAAATGTCCTTAATAAACCTCCGCCAATATTGGAGCAGCAGTTATCACAGAGTTAACTGAGCTACCGAGAAATCTTCCATCAGTTATGGGTCGTTTACGGAATCTTCAATATTTTTCTTTTTGCGTTTTTCCTTCTTCCAAATAAAACTGAAGGGACATACAAAAGAGTTCTTCAAACCATGCTACAAACTATGCCTCCAAACAAGCGTCCAACCAATGCCAATCGACTTTGAGAAGGCTGAATAAAATGCTTTTGGTTTAGCGTTTGAAGGAATTCTTCTACAAATTTGATCAAATTTGTAGAAATATTGTAGTGTATATGGTGTTTGGGGTGAGTTTGAGTGGGACGGGTTGAGTGACTCTCAAATAAACAAGAAGCTATTTACTAGACAAAGATTGAAAAAATGTAGCGGACTCTATCACTGGAATTACCAATCAGAAATAGTAAACACGGACAATTGAATCTGCTTAATAATTTACAAAGATACTTTTTATTGTAACACAACATGTGCAAAATGGCATGAAAAGTTTTCGCTTGACGAACTGTTTAAACCCAGAAAATTGAGAAAATAAAAATAAATAAACCCACCTTCTAATGGACATTGACGTTTGAGCATTTCCCTCGTGGTTCTCGTCCTCGATCCAATGTTCCTCAAAAGTCAGGATTTCACCAGTGTCAGGAGAGAAAATTGGCTGCAGGTAGGAAGGGTAGCGGTGCACATTGCCCACTCCACTCACAAGAATTAGCGGATCCTCGTCGAAGTTCTCAATGCTGAAACAAAAAATGAGAAGTGTGCTAAATTTTGCAAAACATATTACCTATAAGTCTGACTGATATCAAACTCAGGAACATTTTTTGTGAGGTAGTCGATGGCCAGGTGCTTGAAAACCCTTTCAGCTTCCTTCTTGACCTGGTACTCAAGCTCACTCATATGAAGTTGACCCGTGAGTAAATCGAAGAAGTGGCCTTAAATTAAATTTTACGGAATTTGAACCCCATCAAAATGCCATAATAATTATTGGTTTGAGACAAGAAAATTTTGAATGCGTGATGTTAGCCATTAGTCACAGTTAGCCTTGCGTGGTCTTTGGTTGGAGCCAGGGACGGGCAAAGATCAGTTCAGACCGAGATATGATCAGATCGGCCTGATCTGATCCTTGGCGACCTGATCCCATCTCGATTTGATATTTGCTCCACCCCTGGTTGGAGCTGGGCAATTACCGCCAATATTTCAACCATTCAGAGGGGAAAATTACCGGGTAGAATTACAGAATTTACGGTAGATGAAAAAATTAAAAAACCGAATTTGTTTGCTGAGGGTAATGACAGGAGGGAGGGGGAACCAAGGGAATTCAAAACTGAGCATTTTTGGATGTTTTGAAAAGGCGTGAGCCGTCACAGTCCAAAATAACACAATTTTTTAATTTTTTGTTCTGTTTTTCGGCAGCTTGGCGCACATGTTTCAGCCCATGCCTGACCTGTGCTGGCCTATTGTGCGCCTAAGGTCGCATGATACCTTATTAAAGAAATACTGTGTGTGTTTACTTCACCAAATTTTTAAAGCTTGTTGTCCTCGGTGTTATTCCAAACACTTTTTCTATCACCTTTGACCAGTGTGTTGCCCTGCAATTCTGCTTTCTAGTGAAAGATTGACTAACAAATGTGATTCTCAAAATTTTGAGAACAATTGATTTAAAAAAAAATTATTTTTAGAAAATCTTATTATCCTCCAATTTTCATAAATCACACTGAGCCAGTTGATACCTTATTAGAAACTAGAAGAGCTGGATTACATGTTAATCAAAACAATAAAATCAATGATTGGAGTAAAATTATGAAAGGCAAGTATTGTGAAAGTAAACTTGTAGTTCCCCTCATACAGAGATTTTTTGATAAGTGACTCCAAATCACGAACTATTTTTTCTATTAAACACGATAAAAGAATTCGTTCTAAACCGTTCCCATACAAGAAATTCTGGTTGTTCACAAAACATTATACCCGACACACCTCGAAAGTATAAGGACTCTTTGAGGTATTTCTAGATCATTTTTTAAGATTTTTCTTACTATAACTGGCAAAGAGAGTCTCTAATGCATGTATGAGTATTGCTCCAATTCAACTCGCAGCTAGGTCTGTGCGTGCGTCCCTAACCCTTCAAGCCTAGGGCTTGGAGGCTTGGGGTTGAGATGCGCAAACACACATTGCTGAGTCATAAATCATTCGAAAATAGCTCTGGAAGAATAAAAATAGTATGAATAACAGAGTTTCTGTACGCGTTGGGTTCCAGTATGCAAAAATACGTTCATAATCCATATTTTTACATTTATTTGACTTAAGACAAGGCAAAATATACTCAAAATACTTCAAAAATCCTTATACCTTTGAGGTGCCTCATGTATTTTTGTGAAAAACAGGATTTCTTGTATGGAAACGGTTTACAATTACTTCTTTTATCGAGTTAGTCGAAAAAAATAGGTTCGGATGTGACCTGGGACCATTAAAAAAACCACGGTTGGTGTTTTTTTGCTTTTGACGGAAAGCCTCCTTTCGCCGAAAGCCGCGACAGGTTAACCTACCATGTGTAATTTTAGCTTTGTTCTCGTATTTGTTGAATTTTTGCTGAGGATTTCGTCTTTGATTTTCGTCGGCACAAAGAGTTTGACAAAAAAAAAGAACACATAAAAAGAGAAAAAAAATGCGCGTCTAAACCTCAGCAGCCATACAATTTCAACCCTGAAAAGTAGAGTACAAACCTCCCAGACAAATTAGCCTTTTAGTCTGAGTTCTCAATTTTTTAGAAGATTTGTAGTCTTGAATATTTCATTCACGTTATTAGTGCAGAGTTTTAGTCAGCAAAATCTCGCGATAAGATTTGTTCTGCTAGCGATAAAATATAAGATATACACTACAATATAAGATATACAGTATCTAATTAGGTGATCACTTCCAAGTCCAATGATTCACAGGAGTTGTGCACTCAATTCCAGAAACAGTTTTGAGTCCGCTTCAGTGCACTTTACTGCCTCTCACACTTCCAAACATGCGAAAAACAGAAAGGCAATTGTATTCCTGCAGCTAAAATCCCCTTAATTACTGCACAAGCGCTTAACTTATGTGAAATAATTCATTTGCCAGCACTACATTAATTGCTTTTCTTCCGAAAACAGTATTTCTACTTCCAAATTCATTGAACATAAAGTGGGAATCTAAGCAGCATCAGCAGGTTTTGTGCTTCTACATTGTATTATCTCAGAATGGTTGTCGGGAATCCGTGGCGTGTCTGTGGAATGAAAACTTGTCCCTTCCATTAGTTTACATAGTGAACAGCAGTATTAGTCATTGTTATTGTTGTGGTGCTCTTAATTATGCTTCTGGGTTCAAGAAAATATTTCCGTGTTTATGGAAAAAAATACCTTGTATTCAAAGAAATTTTTTTCGTAGTTTATTTTTCAAGTTCGAACCGTGTGTTTTTACGGCTCACCCCACGGTGTGCCAGGAACAGTAAAATCGTAACAGAACCGAAAATTACACTGATTTTAACAATTTTTCAAATTTTGTTCCTATTTCTCATTATTATATTTTCAAAATACCTTTTACATTCTCCTGAAATGAAAGTTGGAATTCGAATTCTAATCCTAAATCAAAGTTTCTCCCTGGTTTGGCGGAATTGCTCGAGATTAGCACTTTTTCATCAAACGTTCATAAGGCTATCAAACTCATCGCTGGAAGTCAAAATATTCTCTACTAATTCTCTTGTATTTGTAAATTTTAATAAAAAACAATATTTTTGCCAAATATCCAAGTTTCTTTCCGGAATACCGACTTTTTTTGAAACCTTATATAATCTGTGGCTCAGAAAAAGAACTATCTTTTCACCAGTCAGAATTTTGTCGACCAGGAAATTAGAGAGCACGAGTGATTTGAAGTTGGCCCATCAGATCAAAAATCGGCAATTTAAATTGGTATAAACATTTCCTGCAAAATAAAAAGGCAAAATAAGAAAAAGAAACAACTATTTTGTGGATCGGACACGAAGGCAATATTCCTAATATGATTTACACATAATTCGACTTCATACTTATCTAGTAGATTTCAAGCGTGTGAATCAAACTGATATAGCGAGTGGTGTTGATGATGAACTGTTGTTTTTGATGTTCGAAAGGGACACGTTTGATGTAATGAATTTCTTCCAGAAATAAGTTCTTTGTTCTTTGACTGATGGAGAGTAGAGCGGACACGGACACGAATTTCGTCGGACCGAAATTTCGCCGCGCCCAAAATTTCGTCGGGGACAAAATTTTGTCAGACCAAAATGTCGTCGCATATCATATTTTTATCGTAGGTAGTCTTGAGCTTTTTCGTTTTTATTTTTGCTTTTTTCACCACATTAGGTGCAGGC
>JAKMXJ010040577.1:0-14344 GCA_029339935.1 Anguina tritici
AAAGAAGTGTAAGGAGGCAATAGCAAAGGATTAACGGATGAAAGTGGTTGAATATGACTCAAGATTCTCGACTCGGCTTTGTACAGGGACCGAAGTTCAGCTCCGGCTCCGCGCCAAAAATTTTCGCTCCCGCTCCGCTCCCGGATTTTTCAAATTTTGCTCCGGCTCCGCTCCGGCTCCGGAGTGGAGCCAAATGGGAGCGTTTATAAAACACTGGTGGTCACAAATAAAAATGGTCACAAACTGATATTTTACCTAAATTTGGGGCAAAAAGAGTGTTTTGGGGCAGAAAAAGTGTTGTCGAAATTAAATTTGCAAGCTTAGACGATTTATTTCTCGAAATGTGGCATAACTAGATCATTTGAAAAATCTCGAGGTAGCTAGAAGAACATTCATCTCCCTGCTCACTTTTCCATCCGCTCCAAAATCGCCAATTTTGTCTTTCAACTGGGCTTTGAAGCAGAAAAAATATGTGCTTTACCTTTAACTTCCAGGGGTCCTTTGGGAGGAGCTGGTCTGCTCACTACAGTCACATTGGCGGATGATTCACACGTGCCGCTCTTATTTTTTAGGGTGATGGTGAATCGGCCGGAGTCCCCTCTTTCCGCGTTTTCGATCTATAATTGATGAGTTTTGGGGTTACAAGTTTGTCAAAAAAAAATAGGCCAGCACCTTGAGCACAGTTTTGCCTCGTTCAGTGGTCATTTTGGCCCTTCCTTGCATTTTCAACGGCTTGCCGTCCACAGCCCAGGTGACTGTGGGCAGAGGTTCACCCGAGATGGGCACCTCATACTTGATAGTCTCGCCCACCTTCAGCCGAAGGTCCTGAATGCCGCCCTGGTTGAAGGCTGGCGGAGAAGGTTTAGCCACGATTTTAAAGGCTTTGCCGTGGTCGCATGGATCTCCCGGACCAGCTTTGTTCACCTGCAGTAACCACCCTCAGTAGAACTAGACAGTTACCTATATACAAGAAAAATACCCACAGCTTTGACTCTGTAGTAGTACTCTTTGTTCTCAGCCACCTTGTCGTCCACAATCTGCTGCACTCCAGTCCCTTGGGCATCCACCTGGCCGACCACGTTCCACTCCTTGTCCGACTTGTCTCTTCGCTCAACTATGTAGGATTCTACTGGAGCACCGCCATCACTGAAAAATAGAGGAATAGGTGGAGAACATTTTCACTACAAGTTCTACTGTGGAAATACTCACCTCTCCGGGGGTTTCCACTGCAATGTGAGGCTGTCGGCGGAGATGTCAGACGCTTCCATATTTCTTGGTTTCCCCGGTGCGGCTAAAACTTGCAGTTAGTTCAAAAAGCAGCTGTGCACACCTTACAGGGTGTTGCAGGCATTACAGCCAAAAAAAGCTTGAGCATTTTTGAAACCCAGCGATTTTTTTATTAGTTAGTTTATGATCAGAGTTTTTTTTGACACGAGTTTTTGTTACTTTCGCAGCACGCTGTTTTTAGCTGCCGTATGTCTGTTATTCTTTTAAATATATTGTTTCAGTTAATGGCTAGAGTGAAGAAGCAAGATCTAAGGCTAGCGTTCGTCTTTCTGCATCAAGAAGGAGTTTCAGTCAGCGAAATTGCCAGACTTTTCGATGCCAGCCGGAATACAGTAAGCAAGGCAGACCGCTGTTTTCAGAAAACAGGAAGCAACAAGAAGGGTGTCGGCTCTGGAAGACCAAGATCAATAAGGAATGAAGGTGACTAGGAGAAAGCGGCAACAGCCATTGTATGGAATCCTTCGACAAAAGTAATTTAATAACTTATTTAAGATCCCTCTTGTGTTTACCTCTTCTCCTTTTGGGTCGACTCATCACGGAAGCTAGCAACTAGGATGAACACTTCGTGCAACTCAACTCATCATCTTCTGCGAAGAGATCTCAGCCTTTTTATATACAACATGCATTCAAGGCAGGAATCGAGACCGGATCACATCAGAAAGCAGTATGTATGGAGGCTGGAGCAGATCACTTCGAATGAAATCAATAATTGATGCCATATTTTAGGTTTCCGATGGGTAGCTCCCGAAATACTGGAGGTTTCCGACAGATGGCTCCTGAAGTGCCGGAGGTTTCCAACGGGTGGCTCCCGAAAAATCGGAAATTGGCATGGCAAGATTTTGCATTCACCAGATTTTCAAAGGTGCTCAAGTTTTTTTAGGATTCCGCATGCAATAGATAAAACCAACTATATGGATTTTTGGCCAGGATAGTTTCTCCGGTCAGAGGATCTGATTCTCCAATTTCGTTTACCTGAAAGAAATTAGCAATCAGTCCATTTTTAGGGTTTTTATGACAACATACTGCTTTGATTCTGAACTTGTATTCTCCGTGTTCCTTGAGGTCTTTCACCTGTGATGATAGTGATAATTGTAATCAATCAAATTGAGTTTTACACAAAATCTCACATTGAATTCCACACCTTTGGTCTCCCCAATTTTCTTCCATTTGCCAGTGCGGCCTTCTTGTTGTTCCACAATATAGCCACGGGTGGGAGAGGCTTCATCTGGAAAACAAATCAGTTTTCGTCTTTTCAGATATGAGTTATCCCACTAAAAATAGCACCTGGATCAGCTTGTTTCCACTTCAGCTTACATGTCTCTGCAGTTATGTCCGTAGTCTCCAGTGGACCTGAACAGATTTGAACATACGGTACATCGAAAAGATACTAGAATATAGAGACGATAAAAGATCAACTGTAAAGCATTTTTAAATGACTTAGTATCCTAATTAACCTTTAATTACCGTCTGAGAAACCATTGTGAACCATTCAATGCAAAGTGTCATTTCAGAGTTGTTATATATGTGACATGGCGCTATTGGAGAATCTGTTTCCGTTTTTTGTCTTGGTCCCCCCTGTTGTTTTTCAATGTTTTTTTCAAAATTTTCCTTTACTTTTCTGTTGTTTTTTCCAATTTTATTTGAACATTATGTTAGTTACATCTTTTTTTGTGTCTGACACTTGTGTGCGTCACTTTTTTGTATTCCTTAATTTTCTTTTACTTTTGGTTTCAGATAAAATGCGCTTATCATTGGTAGATCAAGATGTTCTAAGTTGCGATTAGCAAAAAACAGGGAGACCAATGCATTTTTAAGGTAAAAAAGGGAAACAGATTCCCAACAGAAAATAACAGGGGGCCAAGAAAAAAAGGAAACAGATGAAAAAAACCATTGAAAAACAACAGGGGGACCAGGGCAAGAAAACGGAAACAGATTCTCCAATAGCGCCATGTGACATTTCTTCCTTATTTTATCTCGATCTATTAACTATTACTGTCCTCCCATTTAGATAATTTAGATGGCTGCCCAAATGAATTTTTTTCACTCACAGCGCATCGGGAGCAAGGGAATGGCAATGAAAAGCTACGAAGAGAATGCTATTAAAAGCTATACCCGGTGCGTCTAAGCTTAGGAAATATGAAGTCCAATTAGCCTACTACGTCTGCAGCAAATGCTTTGCAATACATAGGAAAAAGTTGGTTAGTCGTTTACAGTTGACTGCTTACAGTTGACACCGTTTAGAGTCGACCGTTTACAGTTGAACATTTACAGTTAGCACCGTCGGGAGGGGTAGGGTACAAATGGCGCCCAAGGACAAAAAGCGCCCGGAAAAAAGGCGCCCTACCCAAAAAATGGGTGCAATAGTATGGGTGGGTGTTGCTCGCTTCGCTCGCAAAGACAGCGCACTGCCCCCTGTTTGCAATGGATAGAGGGGACTTTATATTCTGGAATATTCGATCAAATCAAATATTTGATGGTTTTTTGGGTGGACCCTGTTTACAGAGTTCGGCTTTTGAAAAAATATACATACACAAGTGAAGATAATACATAAGTGAGCAAAGCACTAGTACCTAAAGGGGAAAAAGAAAAATATAAGTCTATGTGGGCGCTTTTTGAGCCGGACACCCTTTTGGTCAGGTGCTTTCTGTCCTAGGGCGCCTTTTGAGCCGGGCGCTTTTTATCCAGAGTCTAGAGTCGACCATTTACAGTTGACACCGTTTACAGTTGACCAGAGACATACCTTTAGGAGCTTTTGGACGATCCCTAACATACAATTCGAAGGGGGCCAAAGCTGTGCCACCACTATTGCCCAGCTCTAGGGCCCACTTGCCGGTGTCGGTCTTCTGAGGGTTCTTGAAGATGATTTCCGCAACATCTCCATTGATCACCACTGTCACGAGGTCTTTCATTTCTTCCAAATTTACTGGTTTTCCGTTTCTTAGCAATGTGGGTTTTGGATCTCCTACAAATTGTAGATTAGCAAATTTGTTTAGAAGTATAACATAGAAAAGCGGACCTCTACGAGTTCCTTTGACTTGAAAAGGCACTTCAATTTTCTTTTGTTTTCCGGCTTCACATTCGAATTTTTGTGGTTTCCAGTTCATTACAGGCTTTTTTTCAGCTTCCAAAACGGTAACCTAAAATTAAGAACATTAAGAAAGTCGGAGTCAGAACACTGGGGCACAGAAAAAGGGGCTAGGACACTTGGTCTTGGGGACAGTTGCCTTTGATTTTTTTTAAACCGCTCTTTTTGGTTTTGTCTTGACGCGTAAATCTTGTTATCACTTCCTAGAAATCTTGTTAACTTTTGTGTTTTCTCACTGCACGTACAATTTATATATGCCTTTCATCTTTTTTATTGACCATATGTTGGTAGCGTTAATTTTATAGTTTAGTTGTTATCGCAAGAAGCTGGTCTCCTCAGAAACCAATGCACTCAACAAAAGTGGGGAACAAAACGCTAGCACTGACATTGTGCAAAATTAATCCGAGCATTCACTGCTGCTGGTGGTGGTCAATTAAGGATGCAGCAAAATGCAAGGATGGTAGCGAAAAGATCTAGTTCGTCTACACCGAATGCCAAAGAATACCAGCTGTGAAGGAAGTAGCTAAGGATACGCCTCTGCCTATGTGGATTGCTATTCGTGGGGTGGACCGAGAAGTGCGATGGGAGAGTTCAGGTAACAAAGTGATTCATTTCTGTGCAGAACCAAAAGAAAGACTCGGAGTATGCACCACTCATGTGTCGTTTACCTATGTTTTAGATTAATAGAAAGGCCGTAAAAACAAGCCTTGGCCAGGCATATGCATGGACCGGGCGTAAATTTAAAATTCACAGCCGGCCGTGCCAGCCCAGAAAAGTCCGCCATATATAAAATTCCAAAATAGCGCCTCTTTAGAGTTTCTTTTTGACTAAGCTTCTTGTGTCTTTCTAATAGTGAGTCTCTACCCTACCGTTAAACCAACCATTTTAGGGATTGTTTGCAAAACTCTGAGCAATAATACCATGTTCCCATGTCGGTCCAGTTTTTGGCCTTGGTTCCCCCCGTTGTTTCTCTCAAAAATTTTTATTTCTTACTACTCTTCTTCCTATCAGGTCGTTCGTCAATCTTTTAGCTAACTTTTAGAATCATGCCACACAAACAGATCGTTGAAGCTCTGCTGATTGCTTTCCTTTTGCGCCAATTCCTTCTCTTGTCTGCTGAAGGAGCAATTAAATTATTTTCGAATCTAGGGCTTTTAATAAATGAAAGAAAAAATGAGGTGAAATTTAAAAAATCAAAAAGCGCTCGAAAAAGCAACAGTGGAGACAAAGGAGAAAATGGACCGCATTTGACACTAGGGCCAGTGCTTGTGAAGAAACGTCCGTATGAGTTTTTTCTCCACTATACTGCAGCGCGCCAAAGCAGGCCCGGCCCGGGCTGAAAAAAAATTCGGGGCGGGCCGGGCCCTGAAATTCGGGCCCGTGCACATGCCTGCACTGAACTTGCTACAGGATCAGTGGAGAAGTGGAGGACAAGGTGCCGCAGAAGACAGTCGAACATGCAGTTGAACAGAACAAGAAATTAGTTATCTCATATGTTATTGTCGAGCGATTGTTTGTTTGGTTGTTTTTTCTTGGTTGTGGGCAATAAAAATATTTGGAATGAGCGTTAAAAAAATTTCGGCCAAGTGTCCCCAAGGCAAAATGTTCCCAAGGCCAAGCATCCCCAACACCAAGTGTCCCCAAGGCCAAGTGCCTCCAAGGCCAAGTTTCCCCAAGGCTAGGTGTTCCCAAAGCAAAGTGCCCCCGATGACAAGTGTCATTTTACCATAGAAAAACTAACCCTACAAGAGCCTTTGAGTCCGCCAACATCAATCTCATATGTGTCTGCCTCATTCATCTCGATGCGAGAAATCTTCATGATATGAGTACCAGCCCTGGACTGCATTTCAAACTTTCCCCCAGGCATTGAAGACAACATTTTGCCGTTGCGGAACCAAGCTCCAGGAGTTTTGGTGTCCTTAGTCTCACATTTGAGTTGCACATCATCACGCTCAAATACTTCCTGGTCCTCTAGCTTTACTACAAACTTGTTGAGAGCTGAATTTTGTGTTATTAGAGCTTTTTATTTTGCGTAAGTCTTTATATATGAGGTCCACACAACTGACCTTCCACAATGAGTTGAGCCATGGTTTTGTCGTCTTTGGTTGTGCACTTGTATTCTCCATGGTCTTCCAATTTGCAGGCTGTGATTATCAAACGACGCTTTCTCCCCACTTTTTCGTCTTTGTAGCGTTTGCCGTCAATGTTGATCTTTTGGCCTAGAATTCGAATACATTACTTGTTGTTCGAGTAGGTTCAATATTTTATGGTGAATATTAGTATTAGAAAATCTTGGTTTGACGCTACTTGGATATACCCCCCAAACTCTCGCTATCCTCATGGAGAGAGTCGACTGTACCCTATTGTATGGAAAGTAAGCATAATGTTTAAGCAAAAAAGGGAGGGGGTTCTTACGGATGACTCATCTTACCTGATTCTCAGTGACTGGGGTTTTGTTTCTCGCTTGATGTTTTTTGGTTTATTTTCGAAGAATTTTAACTAGAATTTTCGGTGTGACCTTTTTTTGGTTTTCTATTCAAAAAATTCCAAGTATACCATCATGCCACCACTCCACAGTAATGTCTCTGTCATTAACATCACATTCGAAGGTGGCACTCTCTCGTTCATTGGCTCTCTGAGACTTGAGTGGCACCACAAATGTCTCTCTGGGCTCCTCCACATAGACCATCACCTTGCTGTAGACTTCATTGTTGACCTTGGCCATCCATTCTGCCTGGTCCTTGTCTTCCACCACTTTGATTGTTATTGTGCATCTGCCAACCGCGTCCTTTTCTATGATAAACCTACTGTCGTTGCTGAAACAAGGCGAAATACAGTGCATTTTTAAGGATCAAAGGCTGTCTAAGAGAAGCATACACGTCTATAGGTTTGCCGCCGCAGTGCCACGTCACCGGAGCTCTGGGGCTGTTCAGCTTGCAGGTCAATACCCCTTGTTTTGTTCGGTAGATTTCCTGGGTATTTGGCAGAGGATTTATGAAAGTATATTTCATTGGGGGTTCTGAAATCTTTTAATTGAAGGTTTTGTCAAATAAGGTTAGGTAAAAGACAGGACGTTGACAAAATATAGCCGCTTCAAAAATCACGAAACAATTTACTCTCAAAATTGGAGTCAGGGACAAATCTCTAATAGCATGTTATAGCCACCTGATTTTCACACAATGATATTTTTTGTCGACATTTTAAAAACCTGGGGTGTTTTCATTAAAAGTAGAGGCAGAGACATGACGGGACCAGTTCCAGGTCCATTTTTGACATAAAGCCCCGGGTCCCGTGCCAGTCATCCTCCAAAGTCCCGGTACTGGGTCTTGGCTAATTCCGACTAAAAAGTTTTTTTCACAAGCCTGTACAAGATAAAAGTAGAAAAAAAGATTTGGGTTTGGTCCCGGGTGGTGATCCCCTTCAGTTCAAATTTTGACCAAAAGTCCAGTCCCGGGTCCGGTCCGCCAGGGTCATCCTCTAAAGTCCCGACAAAAATTTCAAGCCATAATCCCGTCTTGGGGTCCCATTTGAAGGCCTATAATCGAAAGCTACATTTAACCCGTTAAATTACAAAAAAGGGAACAGGATATGCGCCTTTGACAAAGCTAGAGATGACGATATACCTTAGTACAGCTGTGCGGTTGTGGCTATCTATTCAAAACTGAATGCGGCTGCGGCTATTTGTATAAATCAAGTGCGGCTAGCCGCACGGCCATACGACTATTTTTGCTAGTGCTATTTACATGCGTTTTATTTGGACGTTTTCTCAAAAAACACCAAACTTGACAACCAAAAAACGTATCAATAACTGAAATTTATCGCGGACAGAGCTTCATCATTTCTGGATTTTCCGGCTTCAAATCTTATCGCTTGTAGTCGCACATATCGCGTTCCACATGTGTTCATTCGCATCCGGCTTCTTGCTTCTTTTGCAGCACGTCATACTGCTTTTCATACTCCGGATGGACGCCGAAATTCTGCTTCAAATACGTTGTGCTTCGACCAACCACCTTGATTGTCTTTGTTGGCATGCATGCATTCCACTGAGATTCCACTGGAGAGAGTTTCGAGAAGAGCGGCTTTGTTTCACCCCCGACAAGCTTCATTTCCCATAGCAGGTTCATTTCGACACTAAAATAATGAACCATAGATAATAAAAGAGGGCTGCAAAGAACGGCATCAAAATGACCTTGCAAAAGAGAGGGGACAAAAATAGATGTGACAAAAATCTGACCTTTGAATTGTAAAAAATTTCGCTGCGGCTATTTGTTGAAATGTTGCTGCGGTTATGCGGCTAGTTTTTTAAAATTGACACGGCTAGCCGCAGCCACCGTCATCTCTAAACAACTTCAAATCCCAAAACCCATATCGACTTGGAGATTTTTTGCACAATTTTCCAAGGGGAGGTGACCTATTTGATGTTGATGACCCTGATCTATTTTTGGATTTTATGCAGAGTTGCTCTTAAAACTTTAGCTTTCGAGTTAAGCTGTAAAAAGAATTGCGACCAACTAAAGGAATATTTTTAATTTTGGGATTTCGCAAAGGATATGAAGAAAGCTCGATAATTTCTTTTCTGGAGCGAAGCCTTAAACAATGGCTCGACTTAATATTAAAAAATTGATTGAAGTCATCAATATATTAATAGGGCGATTCCCATCAACGAAATACCGAAAACGCATGATCCGTCCCCCTAGCAATGAACACACGAAATTTTTGTGAAGAATATCGCTGAAATATTTTGTCCATGACCCAAGAAAAATAAAAACCACTGACCGTCGACAGTGACCATACTGTGGGTGGGCTGGCTATTGGCCTCACACGTGTATTTCCCACTGTCATCCACATCTAAAATCGAAAACTTCAGGTGACGAAATTGGCAAATTAGAGGTACCAGGATTATTGATGACCAAGGAGATGTTGCTTTTGTTGATCACAATCTTGTACTTGAGTCCGCCAGAGAAGATTTCCTTGCGATCTTTGTACCAGCGAACCTTGGCATTTGGACGAGAGTAGACACACTTGAGCTCGGCAATCTTGTCCACTTGCTGTTGGAAAGTGATTTTTTCGGGCAATGGCTGAAATTTTGGAGATTGGAGTGCTATTTTCAGAAATTTTATGAGAAATGACCTCATCCCATTTTTCCAGTCGCTTGCCAGGAAATAGAGATTGCCTTCGCTCGGCATCAGCTTTCTGCTTTTCTTCCTCTTTGTCATAGGTGCTTCCACTTTTGCTTTCTCTAAAATTTCGGAACATTATAATCGGTTGAGTGACACTCTCTCAGACTGGATTCCCGTCATCAGTCCATTTACTTTCAGACCTAATTTTGGTTTCTTTTGATGTTTCCGATCATGTTGAATATTAGATCTAAAGTTTAGAAACTCTACTAACATATCGCAAGGATTGCTTCCCGGACCGGGAACCCCGGTCCTTACTTTTTAGACTAAACTTTATAATTTTGATTTGTTAATTCCTTTTCAGGAGGAATCTGAATCGGTTGAGATATGGTCAAATAATTGTTAGTTGATGAGATGTCCTTGTTTTGAGGAAGTGACTTAGAAATCCTGGATATTTTTCTACTTTTGACCATAACTCAAAAGCCAGAAATCATTATGGCCAGGTAACAAAGAATTCGGATTCAGCATCAAATTTTTCTATAAAAGGTTGAAAATACTTTTGTATTAATAAAAGTTTTTGCGACTCAAAAATTTGAATTAATTTACTATGTCCTCTCTAATAGAATAGGGCCCCCACTAAGCCACAAAAAATGACTGGGCTAAACTACATCCTATGCGGCTAACCTAAAATGGATTTTTGACACTTTTAAGGCCATTTTAGGCACTAAAGACGATGGAAAACATGTTTTTAGGGCCGGAAAGACTTTAAAAAACGAAAATCGACCAAAAATCAAAAAACGTGATATATAGGCCCATACCCTGTGGACCCATACCCATTTCACGATACTTATTGAAACCAATGCCTAGCAACGACAATTTTCGGCTAATCTCTCAGGTATGTGTGTGTGCGCGTCTTAACCCCAAGCCTCCACGCCATACCCTTGGTTTGAAGTCGGCCTCCCCTTGGTTCATATACTTTAGACATCGGCTCAAATAAAAAGCTGTTCCGCAATCAACTTTCACTGTTTCAACGAGATTACCATTTTTTTCTTTATCCTCCAACTTTGTCCTGATCTCATGTAGCAGAATCAGGTTTAAAGCCATTATCTAAAATTTAATAACGCCTAACTGTAAATCTTCAAAATGCGGTTTTGACCCACAGGGTGGGTGTCATGTTTTTTTCGATTTTTGGTCAAAAAATTTTTGTGGCAAAAGTCTTTCCTCGCCCTAAAACATGTTTTCTATTGTTTTAGGGCCTAAAATAACGTTAAAAGCCATTTCTGGGCTAAGCACATAGGATTTAGTGTGGCCAAAAACTGAGGAATCGGCCCAACACTCGGAGTAAACCGTGTCTCATTACATTCTTAATTTGGAATCAAAAAATGTCCAATGGTTGGAAAATAGAGTGGCAGCAACCCAATCAAAGAGTATAAACTACTCCCATCAATCGATGTTTTACCGATAATCCAGAGTTTCCCAGCAAAAATTCCTCTGCCTAACACGATTGGAAAATTCTGAAATACCGATTTAAAATAATACAAAGTTTGTATCCGAAACGCTGCGGTATGGGCAAAAGCACGGGCCAGGAGCAATTACCTGTGAACTCGACCCGCCTTTCCGCTTAATCCAATGTAGCCCTAACAGTTGCAAGAACTGATTATTTGCGCGCCCCCATTTGCGCACAACTCATTAGAGCGCATTTTTCGTGCATATTAGAATTTTACCGCTTTATTATAATCGTACTTTAAAAATGCAAAATTTGGTCATGTCTAATCTTTGAATAACGGTTTAATTCGGTTGCTAGTATCAATTCATGACTGACTGCTTGAGCCAAGAAAAACACGCCAGTTGGCTGTTCGGTATTAAAAATTGTCAACGCTGAATGTCCGTAAATATTTCACGTGTTTTAGGTTAGGAGTAAATCCTGCTGAAGCCTTGCGACAACCGCGTCGTCCAGAGTACGAAAAACGCGAAACCAATTTCAGGATTTTGGTTCGTGAATACAAGCCAGAGCACATTATGGAATTCCTTTGGAGTGTACAGCATCATTTAACAAAGCTTCTGCTCGTTCACCAAGAGGAGAA
Organism: Anguina tritici; assembly: GCA_029339935.1. NCBI lineage: Eukaryota > Metazoa > Nematoda > Chromadorea > Rhabditida > Anguinidae > Anguina > Anguina tritici. The sequence goes on from JAKMXJ010040577.1 coordinate 11,574, forward strand.
ACAATGCGAAAAGGGTACGCGACGTTTCGGTCGAAGCCGTTTCCGTTGAAAAATATTCTCTAGATTTTTGGATCATCATATAGTCTTAGCCAATGTTGTAAACAGCACCGGCACCCAACGGCAATTTTTCGCCGTCGACCCGGCGCTAGGCGACGACGACGGCGATGGCGATGGCGAAAAAAATGCAAGTCGGCGCTCAGCGCCGGCTCCGATCGCGAAAATTTGGGATTTACAAGACTGGTCTTAGCAGAATTTCGCACACTACACCATATTATCACATCCAGCAGTAGTTTATCCTCTTAAAAATCTAATATTTAATGAACGCCATAACCATTAAACAAAATGAATTAGTGACATCAATATTAAATTTGTGCATTAACACTTAATCTTCCATCTCGAAATTGTGGGCGATTTCTTTCAAATATTCTTCTGTAGTCCTTGCTTCGTAATCCTGAACAATTAGCCAGAATTCGGCGATCATCTTCCACATACTTGCTTCGCTTTCCCTTTGGACGCTTCCCGATAAAGCCGGTAATGATAGGTAACAAAATCCAAAAAATAACATGCAGACACTGAAAAACTTGTGTGCATACAAAAACATGTAATTAATAATTTTCGACAGAAACGGCCTTTAGCAGAAACGGCTTTCGACCGAAACGTCTGTGTCCCATCCGAAGATGAGCACAACAGACATGGAAATAGTGGTTAAAAATCAGAAGCGTACATAACTTCTTGTTTACAAGACATTTTCCTGCAATTGTTTGATATTATCAATGAATGATTTCCGACATAACTTGCAAAATTGTTAGGACAGCAGCTAACCGATTCTGCTGTCAAGCAATCAGAAAAGAACATGAAAAGGTTGATTATGCGCACCAAAACTAATTAATTGATTGAGGGAACTGAGAGCGCGCAAACGAGCAGGAACCACCGAATTTTCCGCACTCCTAATTATTCAAAGGTGTCCACAAAAGCGTTGACACTCATTTGGGTAAATCTCATTTGGGCAAACCGAATTTGGACTCCCTCATTCGGGCACACTCATTTTGGACTCTAATTTCAAAAATGCTTAATTTTCAGATTAAAAGCTCTGGTTTCTCAGATTTTATTTATTTTCTCTTAACTCTGCTTCCTATTTAGCTTATTTTTCGTCATTTTTCTGTTATCGAAAAGCCCAGTCAAATAACACACACATTAAATTATAGTTTGACTCCATCAATTAAAAAAGATTATCCAAATAAAAGAATCCTTATTTAATAAAACTCCTTCACATCCATTTCAAACAAGAGACATTGTGCTGTCTTTACGAGCGAAAGGAGCAACAACCACACGAACCATGTTCCCCGAGGTCTTTGGTCGGTCAGAATCCCGGGATGTGGGGTAGGTGTCCCTCCAGACGGCCATATAGGTGAGCATACCCGAGATTTCGGGGATTAATATAGGTGCTGGCAAAGCATGATGTCCTACTCAAAATGATGTACTAAGAAAGGATCAAAACTGCAAAAGTAGTGAGTTCTTAGTCGAAAGCCCCGAAACCTAACGCGGGTACCCTTCCAGATGGCCATCCAGCTCTACCTCCTGAGTTTTCAGAGAGGTCAAAGAGTCAAGCAAACCGTGGCATCCTACTCAAAATTCTTGGTGCCCAAATGAGGTGGTCCATATTCGGTTTCCCTAATTGAGGGTGCCAAATGAGATTTGACAAAATGAGTAGTAAAACACAAAAGTGGGCTCAGTCAAAATTAATAAATTGGGGCCAATGAGTTGGAGTCGCCCCGAAATTAATATGTAGGCCACCGAGGACTAGCTTCAACACGAAATAGAATTCATTCAAAACAAACAATAGCGTGAAAAACAAAATCACAAAAAGTTTAATAAACCGATTTTTATTAAGAGGTCTCCTCAATGCTCCCTTCCGAAGAAATGCGCCTCCGGGGGACCAAGGGAGCCAAAAAAATTGAGACCCTAATACATGTCAACGATTTTTAGATGCATCGTGAAAAACAAAGGTCAAGAGCGCCTTCCTGTGAATCTGATTCGCGTTCTCGCTCTTGACCTAATGCAACACAAGTTGGACCTAACAGAAGACCCAACACAAGAAAAATTTACAAATCACCTACAACTAACTTCAACACCAAACAACATTTATCAAAGCAGACAACAGTGTAACAAACAAAATTACCAGAAAAATTCATAAACAGAGACTCACATACTGATTCTTCAGTGCGAGGTTTCCTCGATGCCCTCTTCCGACGATTCAGCACGGGAGTCATCCTCAAAACTACCTTCTTCGCTTTGATCCTCATCACATGAATCACTGACGTATTCGTCTGAGCCGCCGTCTGACGAGTCGTCATTCTTCTCTCCGCCATCTCCCCCTCCAGAAGAGTTGTTGTCCTCATTCTTCACTTGCGACCGAGCTGCCTTCTTAGAACCCTCTTCCGACTGGTTCTTTGATTCTTTCATATCGGGTTTTAACATCTTGTACACTGCTAAACAATCAACTTTAGGTACCCTAAAATAGTAAATCAAACGTACGGGTCTTCTTCCGAGAGTAAAAGACATCAACTGGCGCTCCACCAATGATGAACCAAGAACCACTGGCAAAAGCTTCGCGGGCAAACTGCTTTTCATCGAATCGGATAAATGCTTTCAAACTAAAATTTAGACAATGGTAGAACAAATGGCAACTAATGTTTACGGCAGAGCTTTGAACTTGGTTACCACATTGATTGCTACAGCGCGAGGAAAAATCGTTTGCAAACTCTCTTTAG
>JAKMXJ010040609.1:0-13710 GCA_029339935.1 Anguina tritici
TTATAGAATGATCAGTATTTGGCTGCGAACACTTGTGAGGTCATTTTGAGAAGTTGACAAGCATTTAACAAAAAATCTGGCCCCCTTCAGCCTTTAAAATTTGACAAGCTAAGGCTCTCAGTAGCAATGGCATATGCACGTAGGGGATTAAGGCATTGTGAGCCTGCGGCTCAGTACTGATTCTAGGGCTTATACGGGTGGAATAGATACACTCCGGATGGAAAAGGTTGTCAAATTCTGAAAATGACCTCACAAGTGTTCGCAGCCAAATACTGATCATTATAAAAAAATCAAGATAATTTCTATATACCATTCGAAAGAGGATAAACAGGCCTACAAAACCTGCTTTTTAAAATTTAATTATTGTGACATTTTTATGGAAAACAAATAGTTCAAAAAGTGTTTCCAAACTTTTTGAACAGCAGTTAGAGCAGATCGAGGGCTTAAAGCCCTTACCACCGAATATTTTTTGAGTATCAGGGTAATCAACCGGAGAGAAAAAAAGCCAAGAGTTATATTCCATTCAAAAGAGGCAGGAAAGGGCCGTAAGACGAATAGCTCTCTAAAATTAAAAGGGAATAAATTTTATTGCTAAAATTAGCGCAGAAATCTATCATGAACTTTTTTTCACCTGTTATGAGTATAGATATGAGATTTTATGCAATAAAATTCCAAAAATCGGTCTTGGTGTACTCCTGCGAAAGATGAATGAACAGAAGCTGCGAAATTTAACAAAAAACACGCACAGGTGATTAAACTTTTCGCAATTTAAAAGCCCAAAAAGCAGAATACTTCTTTAATCATTACCTTTATAACACAATCGAAAATATATCATCAAAGGGGTGATTAAAAAGTAAAAGTTTATTATTACCTATTTTTCTATTCATGTAAAAGCTATGCTTTTTTTCTTTTTTTCAAGTAAGTTTTGGTATAAAATAATTAATATTTTGGCTAGAGTATGTCTTAGGAGTTGCGCTGAAATCGCGGTTGTAAACTTTCAAGGTAAATTAAGGCCGTGAAAACAAGAGCAATTTTTTCGGGCTTCGATAGCTATTTATCGTTTTTTTTTAACAAAAATCGACTTTTTGATTTTTTCTTTAAGGTAGACCAAGGTAACCTGTAGTAGATAACTAAAGTATTGTTGTCTCAGATATATTTGTGGGTGCATCTCAACCACAAGCTGCCTAGGCCCCCGCTGGCATAACGAGTTAAAGATTTTCGCTCACACTTTCTAAGAATTTAATCTGAGCAAGATTCTTTAAAATCAATGCTTTTATTGTCTTTTTTGTTCTATAAGTGTTCGAACAACTCCCGAAAAAATATGTTTTCATGTATCTTTCCGCTGTCCATCGACAAATTTTCCTGTACGGTCTATCCATTGAGCCAACTCGATCATGACCTAAACAACTACTTTTCAACCAAAAAGAGATTTAAGAACACTAAAATAACCCGGTTCTCTTTGCTAACTAAAGCCGGGTTCTTAAGAACTTTCTCTGACACTACTGCCTGCACTTGCTCTTCGCTCAAATTTTCTCCGGGATCACTTGGCTCCAGCAGGTCCATAAGACAGGTGATATGAGTTTGGTCGAACTCCCCTCTTTTGCTGAGAATCTAGAAGTCTATTGATAACGAGAATAGAAGGATGAACTACTATCTAACGTACTTGTGGCTGTACGTACCCCTGAAAACTTCGGCTCGCTTCGTCTGCTATGACTGGAACAACGCTTATCGTAACATACGCATCACTGGCAAAGGCAGTTTGGATGGTAACGGCTGGAAGAAGGTATCTGAGATAACTGATGAAGTTGGCAATAAATTGCCTTATTATGTGCACGGAAGTTCTTCCACTTGGCAGACATCAGGTGTTTTAGCCAAAAGCCAGCTGCAGCCTGCAGTAGACAAGGTGGGCGGCAATGCCACTTCCAGTCAGATAAGTAACCTCTATAGTAACAGTCGCTCCAGTCTAGCCTCATTCTTTGGTGTGGAGAATATCTTTTTCGGCAATTTGAAGTTGGTAAACCCGGCTTTTCACGGGATCACCTTCAACGAGTGCAACAACATTGCCATCGCCAATACTCTTTCCCAAACATATCATGTGAACAACGGCGATGGAATAGAGCTCAACTCGAGCACTAATGCTCTAATCTACAACAATTTTATGGACAATGGTGATGATTGCATCAACTTTGCTGCTGGACAAGGCAAGGATGGTGAAAATGTGAAACCGAACCAGTTTACGTGGATTTTCAATAACTACATACGACAGGGCCATGGTGGCATGGTCTTGGGAAGCCATACAGCAGCTTTTGTGCAAGACATTTTGGCTGAAGACAATGTTATGTTTTTGACCGACAACGGGTTCCGCTTGAAGAGCACACCGGTTACTGGCGGTGGCGGCAGAAGACTTGTGTTTAGAGACACAGCTATGCGAGAGGTGGGCACAAACAATACTGTCATTTCGGGTGGCCAGACTTTTGAGAAGTCGAACAAAGGTAGCCCAATCATTGTGACTTTGGCTTACAAGGCAGGCAGCGCTGGTTTCACAATGGCAGACCAATGTGCTCAATTCAGCAATATTTCTATAAAGCGAGTTTCTGTTAATAATGGCAGTCCTCGGACCGGTGGACCAGTCATTTCTGTGGATGGCTACAGTGTTGAAGTCTTTGCTTTGCCTTACCCCACAACGTTTCACAAAAACTTGGTAAGAGCGAATTTTTTAAATATAAGTCCAAACCTTTGGCCAAAAATTGACTTTTTGCCTTGGTCTTCCAAGGTAAACCACCTCTTGAGGGTATCTGGATGACCCAAAATGGCTAAAGATGGGATTTGAACATACTGTATAGCCTCTATTAGTAGGGTAGCCTCTAATAAACGGTCACCCCTGACTCTGATGGGCTGTATATCAGAGCAGAAAAGTTGTTTTTCTCCTCAGCTCAGTGCCTTTTCTCAAGAGGTGAAAGCTGGGGCTAACGAGAGTCGGCCTAAGTTGGTTTAAGCCTAATTTGAAGTCTAAGCGGGCCTAAGCCTACCCTTGGTTGATGGCCTACCCCCGATCAAATAAAATTAGACTCGGCCCAAGGGTTGGCCAACCCCCGTTAGCCCTCCTTTTCGTGTGAAAATGCCATAAAAGACCTTTTTATCGTTTTTAGCATATATTCTTTGCGTAGAAGACGTCGCAACAACGGGAGGACTAAGGCAAGAAATCAGTACCCATTCCTAACTAGACCAATTTATGCCTCAGGTCATAAAGGGTTAGAAATGGACGCACAGACTAACCTGCGAGATGAACCCGAGCAACAGTTTTGATCGTACATGCATTGAGACACTCTCTTTGCCACCCTCCAGCCATAAATGCATGGTGGGGGACCTCCAAACAATGTATTTACCTTGACGGACCGGGGAGAAAAAAAATTAATTTTTGGTCAATAATCATTTTTAAAAAGTCACCTTTCTATGTAGGAAAGTGTAGATACTAATTTTACATACGAAAAAAGTTTCAGGTGTTCGACACATTGAAGTTTACAAACGTAAAACCAGCTAATATTAGTCAACTGTCAAGTAGTGTTTTTAATAATATCAATATTACCAACTATGGAAACAGCAGCACACCTTGGGTAATTAGAGACTCCAAAAGATTGGTTTTTACACATGTGATTCCAGCGCCTAATTAATTAAAAAGAAGAACAAGGCATGTTACTGGTTAACTACTCGATTTTATTACATTGTTGATTGTTTGTTTTTAATGAAGGTCATAAATAAAAGATGTTAAACATCATAAAAAGTTTTAAAGATTACATGCATTTCACTAGTTGTGCTGTGGGGAGCAGAGCAAGCTTTCGACTCAAGGTAAGGCCAGGCAAAATAGTCCATGAGTTTCCAATAGGGGAAGTTGGGCGCCCAGTCCCTCGCATTCTCTTGCACCCATAAATGATGGTTAGAACAAAAAAGTCCTCCTCCCAATACAGCCTCTTTACCTTTCAAAATGCTTTTCTGCTCCTTTTTACTGCTTTCTATCATAAAACATGCATTCAAATGGACTTTGGGAGTACTGGAAGATTTTTTTTGAAAAAACAGCTTGGACGACCAAGGCATAATTTTTCACATATAGAGCCGAAATGACTTTTGGTATTTTACACAGTCTTTGATACTGAAAATTACTTCCAACAGATAGGAGGAAGATTATACACCCATCGTTTAGGAAAATTTTGAGGGGGGGGGAAGTTGAGACACAAAATTCTTTCAGTTGTGAGAAAAAAAGACAAAGACAGAAATTCTAGTTGGAAATCTTTGTGTGAACACTCCTGTCCACTCTTCTCGTTTATTAAAAGGGGGTTCTATTAGAGAAGATACGGTAATTGCTACTTTCTTTTTTAGAGTGTCTAAAGTGGCTATGATACATATGATTAGGCGTTCCTTCTGCCAGGCTGTAAACTTTGGTGGCAATATTCTACCATGCTGTTCCAAACGTTTGTCCCTCCTGTTTGAAAACAATTTTATTGTGAAAAACAATAAATTAAAGGCAATAACAGGCACTTAAACGCATTAAGCTTCAAACAGCTATTTACACATGGTTTTGCATTGCAAAGCTATTCTCTTTTCTGAACTAATGCTGTTGGGAGCCCCACTAAATATCGATATTTTTGATCGGATAAACTTTGACCGAATAAACTTAACATGGAACTTTTTTAATTTTACATTTTTGGAAAAATTTATAGGTCCCCATCTCTTCCTACTCATGGCTACCAGTAGCTCAAATGTCCTCGGTAATCCGAATCCAACAACAGAATTACAAAGAGATGCTTGGTCGCTGGGATATGCAGTTGGACCACTGTTATTTTGAAACAGTGACCATCGAAGGTTTGATCATATCTCAGCAACCATGCATCTTTTTGGAATTCTGTTGCCGGATTCGGACTCCTGAGAAAACTTTGTCCATTAAGAAAGAAACCTGAGGATAGAAAGAATCTAGTAAAGATGGGTATTTTTACAGCGGCATCTTGAAAAAGCAATTTCGACTTAGCGAGTCCGCGCCGTGAAATTGAGCCAAGGCGTTCGATCTGGCAATGTTAGACAAGGTAGGGCTTGACTAGTCCAAGGTTCTACCGTAAATTTTGAACAGGGGTGTGGTAAAAGGGGAAAAAGAAAAGGGATAAGCTTTTAAAAGAGCACCCGTTGCCAACAGATGGGTGTTGCAAACACCAACATTAGTTCCTTATTTGCAAAAAAACACCCTAAAGCTAATAATAAACAACCGGTTTGGTACTAAATAATTTCCTATGTAGACGCTTTCTGAACGTGGAAGAGAATATATAGAATATGAAGAAGTTTATGGCACTTGAGAAGACAACAATCAAGTTGCTGGAGCTGACAAGATTTTTGAGTGTGGACGGCAGCAACAGATTGAGGTCACCAAATGTCGTCAATGTTTCCAAAATGTCGAGAAGCGAGGGTATGAGCCGAGAGAAGAGCAGCTTGGCAGTGATCAGCCCAAGGATTATCTCTGAGTCAGTGGTCTCATCTGAGTGCAGCCGCTGACGCACCCATCTTCTCATTGGGCAATACTCTCCACTTATTTTGGCGATTTTGTCGATGGCTGGTCGGAGCAGGATTCTGGAAGAGGCCAAAAGATTGGCTGTATGCATTATGGTCCACACCTTAATAGAAATTCTTTTATTCTTATGTTTAGACCAAATTTTTAAGTCAAAAATGTTTGGTTTATTGGTTTTTTAACTATAGGGGTGCGGCAAAAGTTCTGATAAGGTACATTGCTCAATGTTAAAAATAGCCACCAAATAATTTTACACAGCCACGCGATCAACAGGCGAGAAATTCCACGTGGATTTCACCCCATGTCTGTTGGAGAGCTGCACGAAGTTGAGTCCGCCTTGCACACCGTTGATTTTTGTCTCCAAAAGGGACCAAGTCGAGAGGATTGAGATCAGGTTTGTACGGTTGCCACTGACTGACGTCCATGAAATCCGGGCAGCTGTCACCATTTCTAATTCACACCAGCTTTGTGAGCAGGAGCCAAGCCCCCCCATCAACCAACCCTTTCTTGCAAATTCTCATCTTGCTCTCGTCCAAATTTTGCGTTTCGTTGGCAGATGTTCGCCTCAGACGGTTCAAGATTCTTCGGACGCTCCTTTTACTGATTCCTTCCTGCTTGGCTTTGACTTTTTTGATCTTTTGCTCCAGTCGACGGTTTATTTTAGGAGTCCTTTCTGTTCTTTGTTTTTTAGGTCTAGATGTGATCTTATTGACGTGCGTGAGCATCTTATTGTGTGTTGTCTTGTGACTTATGACATAGCAAGTGTCGTGAGAAAAGCGCTAGTTGGTTGTTAACAATGTGAAAACATAACAAAAAGGCCAGTTTTTCCCATGACATTTCCGTGGTTGTCAAATCAAAATTACAACAAACCTTGCTCAAAAAAGTGAACAGCAGCAAAAAGGGCAACAGGGAGCAAAAGAGCATGCCGCCAACCACCCTATATCCCGCCATATACAAATTGTTTTGAGCCAACCAAGACTTGTTCAAATAATAGTGTTGGGTAGTCTCATTGAGCTGCACAGAGACTTCAAAAAACCTGGGCAGCGAAATACAAATAGCTAGCAAATAGACGGCAAGCACAATTCTGTGAATGCTCGTGCTGGTCTTTGAGTTGCTGACGGTGAAGGAGCGCGACAAGGTCAAATACCTGTCGAAAATCAGGGCGAATAGCAGCCATACAGACACAATGAGCATAGCATTGCCTAACCAGTAGGACAGCCGAATAACCAATAAATAATAACTTTCCATCGTCACTCTAATAATTTCAGGAATGGAATACATTAATAAAGCTGTTAATAGGGAAAAGGAGTCCGAAATAGACAGCCACACCAAGAAATTGTAGACTCTAGTTCTACTTGTGGGGGTATTGTTTTTTGAAGAGGACAAGGAAAACATCCCTGCAACAGATGATTTTTGTGGAGAAGCATCTCGTTTTGGAGATTTGCTTAGAGACAAAAAAGATGGCCTCTTTGACTCCACTTTGAGAGCCTCCAAGTCTATGGAATATAGGCGATCGTTGCCTGTATTCTGGAACTTTTTCGGCTCCTCTTCCTCCTCTTCAATTATAGTGGTTGTAGAAGGTACTGTATCCACACTGAACTTTCCTTTCCTGGCAATGGAATTGAGAGATTTTTTGTGTTGATTAAATTGGGTCTGCGGTTGGACCACTGGAGAAACAGTTGAGGAAACACTAGAACTTCTGCCTTTCATACTGATCTTTGTTTTGCATGCGGGGCCACTGACTGCAAGCAAAGGACTCTTGCTGAACTCGCGCCCAGAAATAGGGGACATGGAGTTGGAAGAGTCGGAGTTCCTCCCATAACTGCCATCACTATAGGAATATTGTGATTTGAGCTGGTTTTTGCGGTTGGAAGGGGCATACAGGGAAAGAATATAGATTGTGATCAGGTTGAGAAATATCCCAATGGTGGCCACCCAAAGGGTGATTGGACCGTTCATGTAGTAGGAAGCTTCCATCGGTTGGTAGAGAACTGAAATGACAAAAGTTGGTTGCAAGAAATATGGGAAATTACTGGGGTCTCCAGAGGCAAAGGGTCATGGCTGCAATTGAACCAGCTCTTTTCGATTACCGGGCCAACCTCCTACCATTAAACCACGCCTTCATTCTACGGACACCGACCGAAAGTGGATAATGTGTCTCACAGCCATGACTGTCAAACACGGTTAAAAACTCAAAAGTGAGAATATATCTTGTGCTACACCTAGAAACAATAAATAATTCATGCGATAAAGAATAGAGCTAAATGAAGAAAAGGTCTTGTGGACTGAAAAGACTTAAACCCCCTATAACAAAGCGGCTAAAAATAGGGCATTTTGCTCATAAGAAACAGGCATTTGACGCTAGAAGACATAAAAAGCTTCTTAACCAAGGATTTACAACATTTGCTCGACAGGAAGAAAAAGGAACAAGCATAAGCAACAAATAAATGAAATTATTGTGGGATATGTCAAACTACGTCGAAGTTATAATAATGCAAATCCATAAAATGACTTTTTTGTAGCAGGAAATCTTTTAAAGAGTCCATTTAGGTGAAAGGAAGACAACTTTGAAACTTTGAACAGATTAACTTTCCAAAAGAAAATTGTAGACAGTTGCTCTCTTTTTCAAGAGATAATCCCCAATTTTTCCCAAGAATAAGTTAAAACATATAAATAAAAGAAAGTGGGTTGAAGAAAACATTTGGTCAGAGTTCCTTAAATGGTCCTCGCCCATAATTGACTGAAATAATGCCCTAAGACCATTTTAAGTGCCACCACCATATGGTTGGAAAATCGACTATTTCAGAATTATCCGCTAAAGCCTTTATTACGCTTGTAATGGCCTGCAAAACACAAAAATCATTGGTAAATATATTTTATGACCCGCAATACCACATAAAGAAGCCCCGGATTAGGCAGTAAGGTTTAGTGCGCCTAACAGGGGTCAGCCTAGGCCGAGCCTAAGCCCGAGCCTACTTAGTCTTTCTTGGCTCTTGGTTACCCGTGATTAGGATTTAAGTGTGCTTCGGGTTGTTGTCCTGCTGGAAAATCCACCCGCTAGCATTTTGACTTGCGTACAGTGCTGTATGGCAAGCCTCCGAGATTTTTTTGAACAGGCCTTATTGAGCCTAAGTCTAAGTGTAGCCTAAGCCTAAACCTGAGCCAAGTTTGAGTGCGATAGTAGTACCCAGAAGGAAAAGGATAATATGATTAGCGAAGTTGGTTAGAAATGTGCTCAAAAATACGATGAAATCGTTTTAGCGCATAAAAATTACTCAGGAGACAATTTTTGGGTCAATTCTGCCATTTTCTCAAAAAGTGTCTTCCCTGCTTTTTAGCATTTAAAATGGTCATAGGACATGATTTTAGTCTATTTTGGACGAGTATCATATGAGGAAGTTTAGCCAGCCGTTTTAAGCCCATATGCAGAAGGAAATTACCTCATTCTTTTCACTGCTAATCCACACTTTTAAGAAGTAAAGCATATATTCATTTAAAAAGAGACAATAAGGTCTTTTTTTTAGATATGGAAGTAAATCTATTTTTCTAAGAGGGAAAATCTTATGTCTATTAATTATTTCCTTGTCTAATCTCCTTTGCAGCAAGATTAACGAGAAAAAGGCAAAGATGAACAATGACATGAACAAATTGTTCACCATTTAAAATCGTTTTTATTGTCATACGTCAAAGAAAAACAACATTTTTTGTGATCAAAAACCTGTATTTTGCGGCACAAAAGAGGAGTGAAGTGCGACACCAAATAATTCTTTCTTCTTTCACCTGTGGTTATTTTTGGCTGAGGAAATCAGATGGACATACAGTCAACTCTCCATATAAAGACTCTCTCTCTACATAGTCAGCCTGAGAAAGAAGTTGGCTGATTTATAACAAAATAAAATGCAATCGACATTCTATATAAGGACTCTCTGTCTAACAACTCCTCCTGTATAACGACCCAACTAAGCTGGCCCGACTGCCTCATGGCCATTCTTTATAAAGACTGACAACTAGTTTTGCACTAAATTTCCATGCAATTTTTGTCTTAACAAGAGAATTGCGCATTTTACTAGCCTTTTAATTTCCATTCCCATTCTTCCAACCCGGACGTGCTTGAGGTGTGCGAGCTCGTGGATGATCTGATGGCTAAAGAACGAATAAAGAGATTGAAGCGAAACAAAAAATGTTTCTGTTCTGAACTCAGCGGTGGATTATATAACTGAGCGAAAAATAAACTTAGAACTAAATTGACAGGTGATGGGCAAGAAGGTTCGACCATTCATGATTAACAATGGACCACCCTTGATTAGCAAATAGGAGCTGTGCTTCAGTCAATGTTACAGGGGGGGGGGTTGTTATGTAGGGGGTCCTTATATAGAAGATCAATTAATCGTATGTCATTTTGCTATAGTCAACCAAACCTCTTCCACGGGGTCGCCATGTAGAGGGAGTTGTAATGGGGGATGAGGGATACTATGGGTGGCTATAGAGGTTCGACTGCATTTGTTCCATCTGTTCCCTTCAGCCAAAAACACCTTTCTTGAAAATAACCACATGTGACAGAAACAAGAATTGTTTGGTGTGGACACACAGAACAATGAACTTTGGCTGGAGCACAACTCTTATTTGGTAATTAATGGAAGGGTTGTCTTTCAGAACTCATTTATTGGGTCGGCCCTTTTGCTTTCTTGTTTTTTGTGCCGAAGGCAATTTAATTATTTCGTCAAGAAAATAAGTGGCTAGAAAAAACAATAACAAAAGTGTCAGCTTGGAATCATATTAAACCCCTGTTTTGGAGAGTTCTTAGGATTTCATGTTTAAGTCTTGGTGGAACATCACCCTCTTTCTTGAATCGAAAACAAACTTCTTAGAAATGAGGTGCTTTTTTGGAAGCCACATATTTCGGACTATGGCTGACCCCAAGCTGGAATATGTCGATTAAGTGGATGATAAGAGGTGGATGTGCTTTTAATCAACTTGGCAGGCCTTTTCAACTTTCTGCCTTGACAAAAAACGAATTAAAGATGGAAAAAGCCGTTGGTAAAATGAGGTCATTGATAAAAAGAAGGCTTGGTAATGTAGATTCGGGCCAAAACCTTTTCTTCAGTTCCTCAAATTTAAATGCAATAGAATTAGAGATGACAACAGGGCCCTACCCCATTTTGAAAATCTACCCTCCAGGAACTCGATTAAGAGGCTTTTTTACACCCACCGTACTCTCCTGATCTCTCCCCAACGGAATACCAGCTTTTACGCTCCTTGCCCAACCACATGAGGGGCGTAACCATCGAAGATAAGTAGGACCTCAAAAACTAGCTCAACGACTTCTTCGAGTCCAGACCAATGGATTTTTGGCTAAGGGGCATTGGACCAACTGGTTGAAAGGTGGGAGCGGGTCGTAAGCGGTAATGAAGAATACATAATTGATTAAAATATTGGTATATTTCATGAAATATAGTTGAATATTTAATAAAGAAAAAAACGACAAAAACTTATTGTTCAACCCAATATTAAGACTCTCATCCCCCGAAGCAAAACACATACGGAGCATGTGAGAAAATAATCAAGCTGTCCAACTAGCCGACAAATGCTCTATTTCCTCTGCAAGCATTCACGACTCACGAAAATTGTACGATTGCAAATGCAAATGTTAATTTTTTCTAACAAGTCTCTAGCTCTATTCAATTACTATTATTGGGTTAGTTGTTGCTTGTTGGTCTTTAGATGTGTCAATAGACATGTGAAAGCCTTTTCCGTTTGTAAATACAGCATTAAATATACAAAAAATTGTAAAAAGTGTCGGGTATTATATTTTGACTCAGGATCCCGGGTCAAAGAAAAGACTTACGGTCCTGGACAGCGTCCTGGGTGGCCACCTTGGAAAACCCTGGCTCCTGTCAAAATTTGGCCTCAAAACACTTCCCTGGAAGCCTAGTGAGTGCCAAGTTGTCATCATTGTATAGAAGAAATCTCTTTACTATTCTAGCTTTCACAAAATGAACTTTTTAACAGATATTGTAGTACAACTAAGTTGTTAATAGTAACCAATTAACATAAAACCAAAGAAGTAAAAAGGGTGAGTCTAGCTTTTATAAAAGGTAGCGCAAAATTATGTACGTTGTCAAACAATAGAGTCTCGGGACTGATTTGGTAACCTTTATCTTCTTCTCATAAGCACTTACTACTCAAAATTAAACTTGAACTTTCATAGAATTTTTAATTCTTATATGATTAGGTTGAGGACTAAGTATTGAGAACAGCCCTGGGAAAACTTATTGTTGTTAAACAAAAAGTTAGCAAAACAACAAATTGTTAATAATGAAAATATTCTCCAGTCTATCCTGCGGCATGCAATGTTAAAATCTCCGGCTAACAATTGCGCAGTCACTGAGGGATGGGCTTTGGGGCTACTGCATCTTAAGGTACTCAATAGTACAAGTTTCTCTGAAAAATATTTTTTCCAATGAAACGACATTTCTAGCCCCAAAATTTTATGAGAAATTAAAAAAAATTATTTTCAGGCGATAAAAATGCACTCAGAAACCACCAAGAGCACTTTTAATGCTTTGTTATCAAAATTTTCAATTGCAAGAATTTTACAAGGAGAAACCATTGATGGGAAGTGGAGTAACTACAACGAATGGCATAGAAGTTTAAGGGAATCAAGGAAAAACTACTCTATCATCACATCAACGAATACAACTAGCGAGAACACTACGATGACGACAGAAATGTCTTTTTTAATTTTTTGGTGTCAAGTTATTGAATTATATCTTTCTAATTCAAAAAATTAGTAATAAAGCGTTAAAAAGGCTCCTGGTGGTTTCTAACTGCATTTTTATCACCTGAATTTTTTTTTGAATTTCTCGTGAAATTTCGGGTCTAGAAATGTCGTTTCACTAGAAAACATATTTTCCAGAGAAGTTTGTGTTATTGAGTACGTTAATGTGCAGTAGCCCCTGGGCTTCAACGGCGTTGACAACTTCTCGGGCCGGCCTGATCTATCTTCCTCTTCAAGGTTTAAATCTCCGCTTCTAAACTTTGAGACCCACCTAGCAGCTGTAGAATAAGCAACAGTTCGGCCTCTTTTGCTCGGTTTACCTTCTCAATGGTTTTCTTTGCCTTGTGACCAAACTCAACCTCATATTTCAGCTGTTTTTTAATATCACCTTGATCCTATTCCGTTTCTTAAAAACATAAAAAATAGAAAAAAAAGAAAGAAAAAAGAACACTCGATATGCTATTCAATAAACAAAAAGTAATGTGTAACTAACCTTTTTAACTTTGTGCAAAAATGCAAAATAAAGCCTTAGCCTAGGCGCAAAAACACATAAGGTAACGGTAACCAAAAACCGTCACAATAATTTATGCGAACGATATTTTCTCTTCTCCAGCCAACGGCCAAAATTGAACTTAATAGAAAGTGAATACGTAAAAAGAGGCAGCCTACTCCAAACATCAGAAGTGGGCATTAAAAGCAGTGGCTAGCTTTGCGGCCCTCTCAAGTTAATTGAAAGCGGTGGGAGAGGCACTTTTTTGTGTTGCAGTTGACATGTATCGAGAAGAGAAAACACTAAATATCATTTGAGGGTGAGAAGCTTTTTGAAAATGTTCAGTTATTTTTTCCAACGACTTTTTCCTTTTTAGGATCGCTTCTTTCGTCTTTGTATTGGCGGCGAAAACACTATGAATGGCATGATAACATTTGATATATGTGTGTTAATGAATTAGGCCATTTCAGCTACAGACTATTCTAAAACACATGTGGGTGGCTTTTATGCACCTTTTCTTAGAATTACAACTGAAAAAGATGTTATTAGGTTTTTGCTGCTATAATAGGTGGAGTAAACAAGCAACATTTCGAAAATGGAGCAATAAATGTGAAGGTAGCAATCAACATTAGGCGCTACTAAAATATACTCCTGCTGAAATAGGAAAACGCATTTAA
Source organism: Anguina tritici (assembly GCA_029339935.1). Lineage (NCBI taxonomy): Eukaryota > Metazoa > Nematoda > Chromadorea > Rhabditida > Anguinidae > Anguina > Anguina tritici. Next base: position 13,494 of record JAKMXJ010040609.1, read on the forward strand.
GTACTAATTTTGTGGTAAAGTATCCAAATAAGTATTTAAAAGGGGAATAAGGGTTGTATTGAGAGGGGAAGGAAATAATAATGCGCCACTTTTTCTCAAGATTTAAGGCTCACTGGCAAAAAAGGAAAATCTTGAACATAGTTTTGAATACTGGGGTCTACCGCATATGGAAACTCTGGTATGCATGCTTTTTTCATGCATCCAGAGTCACTTTCCA
>JAKMXJ010040630.1:0-11751 GCA_029339935.1 Anguina tritici
AAATTATCAACATTTCAAGGCAATTTTTACAATAAAGCATGCAAAACAACAATAATTTTTATTAGCAGTGCCGGCGCTGGCGCCGACGCTTGTGGAAAAAATAATGCTGGCGCTGCTTTTTGTTGTTTGGAGCGCCGGCGCTTTTTCAGGCGCCAGCGCGGCCGGGTTTTATTTTTTTGTTGCGTGTAGGTATGATTGTGATGTGTATTGCACACTTATTTCCGTAAATCTGACTAAAATAAGTGTCCTGGAAATGTTGTTTAGTTTTTTTTATGTCGGATGCGTCTTCTTCTGTGTTTTTCGTGCGAAATTACAATGGAGGACAAAAGTTATGATACGAATGCAAAATCATTAATTCTGTTAACAAAACCGGACAATAACATCTGACTAATGATATGTTGCATATTATTAGCGCAGCAAGCAAAATTTTCGTGTAAAAAGCGATGAAAATCAATAAAGATTCGGAAAATGACACCGCTGTTATTCTCAAAAATGTTGCGGCTGCGATGGAGATGTGCATTTGCCTTTTTGCGGTATTTTTTGAGAGGTTGCGCGCAATATTACACGCAATATGGTGCACATCTCTAGATTGCTATTATGCGATTGAGATCACTGGTATCGTCCGCATCCCTATTTCAAAGTCTGCAAGAGGTTAACGAAAGCCCAAGAAAGATAAGCAAAATTCATATTTTCCCAGTTTTTTCGCCGTTAAATAAAATTTAATTTATCCAACATTAAATTTTTCAGAAAAAGAAAATAGTCAAAAGATTGGTAGTGCGGAACAGCTCTCCCAGCGCCTCCCCCAAAGAAGCCCCAGCGAGAGTAGAAACTAAAGTGGAGGAAAATGGCACTGCCCCGTTTCTCTACAACTCCACACTCTCACGCCAAGAAGCAGAGATCACCGCTGCTGCTGCTAGAACAGCAGAAGCAGTGAATGGTGCGCACAAAAGCACCACCAGAGCGGTGCACAATCCAAAAGGGAACAGTCCAGGCATCCATGAAAACAACAGCAATATTCCCAATGGTAGATTTTTCAAAGGTGCTAACCACCAGGTGAAAAGCAGGCTAGGAGTCAAGGTTCTTAAAGTGCTAAAAACTGATTATAGGGTAAAAACGCTGAGAAAATTTTGACGACTGGGTATATATTCATTACAAATCGGCGGACCACAGTTCTTTTGGCATTTTTTTTAAACTTATCAGAACTTACAGGGTCAGAACATACGGCGTTGCAGTTACGGGACCAGAACTTACGGGACAGATCTTAAACCGCCATTTGTGACATTAATTATTCACACCATTTTTAATTTTTGAGATCTTTTATCTAAATTTGGTTTGGCTATGGGTATTTTGGGGACCACACTTTGGGTGCCAGAAGGGACAGCGCATTTTATGCTTTTAATGAAACCCCGCCTCTCCATTGCAAACAGGGGGCATTGTGCTGTATTTTCAAGGGAAGTGAGCAATACTCACCCATATTATTGCATCCATGGCATTTATATCATGACCCACACACACCAGAATTCACATCATACTCAAAAATTAATGGCAGAGGTGGTAGTTTAAGATCCGTAAGTTCCGACAACCTTCAAGAGAACTTTTTTCTGCCAAAGACAATTTGTGCTACAAATTTTGTAGCACAAATTGTCCACTTAAATTAAAATCAGCGAAAATTTGACCAAAATAATTGTTGGTTGCTGAGATATGACCAAAAGTTAGTGAGTGGTGTGAATTCATGGGTACTCTACTCAGTTTGAACCAAAATATTTAGGCTTGCCCAAAAAGACGGATATAAATGGTGTTAATGGCATCCAACCGAATGCAGTCAACTCAGAAAACAAAATCCTGCAAAGAGTGAACAGTGAGCCGAACAAGAGGAATGGGGGAGGCAAGGTGGGCAAAATGGCAGCCATATTCAATGGCAGAAGTCAGTCACAGCAGCAGGAGAGCGCCGAGTGTGTTGCTGCCAGTGGTGCTCCAGTGCCCTCTGCAATTGAGCAGAAAGTGCAGCAAATGAGTGATGAGTTTTCAGACAAACCTTCCGGCCTTTCCTCCATCCCCGACTTCCCCAGCGACACTGCAAATAGTGAACAGGTGGGATATTTTGTGATTTCATTTTCTAAATGGACCGATCATTGCCGTATCTTGGGGGTTTTACAGGGCTAGGGTTCTTTTATGTAGGTGTTACACATGCCTTTGTACGCACCTACAGCATTCGTTGAACAGGATTCGTCTTCAGCCATATCAGCCTTCAGATGAGCTCTCAAATGGTCAACTCAGCTCAGCTACACACGCATCGCTCGCACAGTCTTCCAGCAGTCAGGCGCCATTGCCGCGCTACACATGCAAGCAAATGCATCGGAACCGAAGCTGCCCTCATCGCAAATCCAAGGCTGGTCACAACAATAAACTTGTCAGTCGCCGCAAGATCAATTTTTTTGCCGTCGTCTTCCTCAGTCATTAAGCAATCGACCAGCCAAGCAACTCATTTCTTAGCCAGTGGATCAGCCGTAAGCTGTCTGGAAGGGGAGGAAACGCACCGGCGTGCTTATCATCATCGACAGCACAGCAAGAGAAGCAAGCAGCCATCCGTCTACTCAGGAAACCGTCACTGCCTCTGGTGCAAGTCAGCCACTAAACAGGTTCTTCAACCTCAAGTCTCATCCACTGCTGCCAAAGGATCTCCAAGAAAGCCAGTGCTACAGAAATATATTTTGATCATATCTTGTCAACCCAACCCGTATCAAACCAAAGGGGGACGTGTTGTGCACTGTCATTCGAATTGTCTGTTATCTTACAATGAATCCCTATTCTTGTTTTTCTCCTGGTAGTATATGCAGGGATTGTCTGTTACATCAGTCTTGTGTGGAATAAAGAAATAAGCTAGTCGTCTCCTCTCTGCTGTATATTGCTTCCTCTCTACAGGGACTCAACAGTTCATATGGGTTATCTTCCTACATTTTTACACTTTTGTCAGGCAGTTTTAATCAGGCATGTGTACGGGCCCAATTTCCAAAATTTTTGTCTTGACCCGGCTCGGCCCGGTTTGGCTTGGCATCGGTACAGTGGAGAAAAAACTCTACGGAAGTTTTTCACAAACATTGGCCCTAGTGTCAAATCCGGTCTATTTTTGCCTTTGTCCCCTCTGTTGCTTTTTCGAATCCTTCTCGATTTTTTAAATTTCACATTATTTTTTCCATTTTTATTAAAAACTTTAGATTTGTAAATAATTTAATTGCTTCTTCAGCAGACAAGAGAAAGAGTTGCAGCAAACAAAAGTGATCAACAGAGTTTCAGCGAACTGTTTGCGTCGCATAATTAGAAAAATTAGTTAAGATATTGGCGAAACAAATTCTCAATTCTAGAAAGGATAATACTAACACGTGTAAGAAATGAAAAATTTCGGGAAAAACAGCAGGGGGTATCAAAGCAAAAAACTTGCAACATGACCTCCTTTTTCCGGATTAATCTCTAGCGTGAGCTCATGCGTTCAATTTCCATGTAATTTCCAGCATTCCCAGCACTCGAAAGCCTCAGCAGTGCAACTCCGCAAAAATAGTAGTGAGGACCTGGTGTCGGATGAGGACAACCTCTCCTATTCTTCTGCTCTAAATTCTTCTTCTTTCCACCTCAATAGCAACTCCCTGGCTATTTCAATACCTGCAAATGGAGGGGAACAGACCTCATCATCTGAATCCACAGTTGCACCCACCCAAACCGCCATTTGTGAACCAGAGGTACCTTCAAACGGAGTGACCAAAGGACACCTGCCCAATAGTAGGCGCACCCTGACCCCACCCACCTGCTCCACTCCGGCCAGCCTGCTAAATGGGTATCACTTGAGTGGGAGAGTGCTGTCTCCAATCTCCTCCGCCAGTAGTATGCCAGGTAGGGAGGTTTTTCCTATTCTGTATTGCACCAAAGGGCTTAGACAGTATTCATGAAAAACAGTCGGCCTGGGCAACAAAACCACAATCTCAACAAAAGCATACAAATCGAAACTTTTGAGTCCTGATGAATAAGCGATTAGACATTTTGAAAAGAAGTACTCCGAGCAGATATCAAATCTGCACGGAGCAATTCCACCCTTAAAAGAGCACCTCGCGAATCGCTCTTTTTAATTGGCTAGTCCTAACTGCTGACAAAAAAGTTGGAAGAAGATTTTTGAGCTAATTTTTAGCAATCAAATTTATTCTCTAAAGATAGAGTCGAAGCCTCGATATAGTGACCCCTAAAGTAAGCTTTTTCGGATTTGACGAAGGTAAAATACAATACATTAAATCCATGACCTAGTGACATCTCGAAAGAGTGATACCAAGTGGTCGGTCCCTAGGGCTGTCACCATATTGAGGTCTGACCAGGGGCGTGCACAAGCCGAGCTTTATGCTGGGCATGGGTATTCTATAATGGCTGGTTCAGGAACCCGGAGTTGGAGTCGGAATTGGAGTAAGGGGTGTTCAGACTCCAACTCCAACTTTGGGTTCCTGAACAAGCCATAAATGTTTTGTCGAAAACATCAAAAATATGAGTATCCATTGCGAGTATCCCTCTATCCATTGCAAACAGAGGGCATTGTGCTGTCTTTGAGAGCGAAGCGAACAACGCCCACCCGTATTATTGCACCCGAAGTATCCATAGTTCATAGACTTCACGGAAAAAAATGATTCTAAGACCAATAATTACAGTATAACAGAAAATTTAATGAACTGGCCGCCAAAAAGTGTAGCGAACTGGCCTATTCTCCATACCCGGTCCTGGATTCGACTGTATTTTTAGGGAATAAATTTCATTGCTAATAATTAGCTCAAAAATCCCTTCCCAACTTTTTTGCCACCAGTTATTTAAAGCAATCAGCCTGGGCGACAAAACCATAATCTCAACGAGACCAAAAAATATCTAAGCAACAAAGCTTCTTATAGAGATTCTAGTTCAAATTAAAATTCCAGGGGATCTTTTATGTAATTAAGACAGGTAACTGGCAGGTCAAAAAGAAAATTATAAAAAAGGACAGATTTATATGTCCTCCAAAGTAAAATGGATATTGCGTGTTATCACCAACTGTCTGATCTCACCGGATCCACAACCACTAGCCTATGAATGCTTTGTACTAGATGTTCTAATAACATATAATCAAGAACCAGAAGAAGAGGACGAAACACTGTACCAAGTACTGCAAGACGACTGCTTCCAACGTCCTTCTGTTGAGAGGGACGACTCGGAGATGTTGGACCTGAGTTTCCGAGATGACTACTCCTACTGCTCCAACACCACCGAAATGTTCGACCGAACTTTTATGCGGAGAAAGGAGAGCAACAACATCCTCAGCACCACTAAAATGACCCCAGAAGTGGTGGTCAATGGTCAGAAGTGTGGAGGCAGCAATAGCAGGAACCTGCTGACTCAAAGACAACCGTCTCCACTTAAGGAACAGCAAATGGTCAGAGGTACGGAGATGCCAGTGGTTGTGCTCCAACATGTGCTCAGCAGGCTTTCTTTTAATGATGTGAGTTTGTGGGCTCCAATAGTGGTTGGGAGAGTTGGCAAGACTTATTTCGCCAATTTTTATTTTCTTTGACTAAACATCCAGTGTTGGAGCTCTAAAGCTTTGAAACCAAGAGCATATCACAGGGCTCGTAATTAACTTTTTAAATCAGCGAATATTTTTCAAGAATCAGCGAATTTTCAAAAAAAGATTTATTTAGCGCAGTTTAACAACAAATCATCAAACAATGTCACATATCATATTTTTCAATTCTTATCTTTTAGCGATTTAATATCTTTTAGCGTGAAGATCAATTGACTTTTCCAGTTGCCGTCAATTTAATATCAGCATTGCCTAGCACACAACGTGTCTTTTTTAAATCCCTTTGATTCTTCCATACTCAGGCACGCCCTGTTTTCTTCTTCACGCGTAGAGGAGCCATCAAAATGGCTGCTAGAAAAGAGGAAATATTAGAGACCACAATAACCGCAAAAATTGAACGAAACACAAAAAACCAAAAAAAAACAAAAGTCGGCAAAAATAATCAAAATCAACCAATCAGCAATTTCATTATTTTATCAGCGATCAAGCCTCAAAATCAGCGAAGATACGAGCCCTGGCATATAATCATTAAACTCATTTTGGGTTGGCGAGCCAAAGGGTCACCAGCCCTGGTCATACACTATTTCAAGTAAATAGTTGCCTAAAAGAGTGATGTCACTGAATGCTTTCATATTTAGTTAAGCGAACTGCGCAGGGTTCATCCCCACTGGGTGAGTCTCCATTGCCACCACTTCAAAAATCATTTATAATAATATTATTCTCAGGACGAACTTTGTGGTCAAATGCTCAACTCCGCCTACTACCAACTGATCCACACGGCTGACAGGCTGCTGACTGATTGCCAAAGACGAGTAAGGCTGTTTAAAAACTAAAAATATGACTAGGGATGAAGAGTGAATACCGGCTTCCAAGACAGGATTTTGGGTCCCATACACAACAGGGACCGGGGCTTTGGAAAATGACCGAGCGGTGTCCCGATCCAAAGCAGGGACCTTTTTACTTGTTAAATACCCACAAAAAAGTTTTTGTCGTGTCAAAGTCACAACGTTTTTATTGGGTTTTACTTGTTAAGGATGCTTAAGATATCTTTTTATTTCACAAATAAATAAGATATAAATACTGAAGAATATTTACCACATAAGAGTTTATAATTTTGAAATAAAATTTCACAAACATGTATGCTGCGTACACCTTTGAATTTTTCGTGCAATTTTTTGTATATACTAAGCGCACGTTGCTGGAAGGGTGCTGTATTGAACAGGGACAGGAAAAATGTAATCTCACGACTCCCCCTTGCAATTTAGAGCTCTAACCAATCGAGCCGTCAGGTCACCCCAGACCTGCATGCTCATTTTCTATTAGCTGTCCGTCTAGCTCCCTCACAAATTTTCGCGTTTTATGTAGTTTGACACACACGTTTGAGCCCACCCTAATGTGTGCTCACTTACCCCCTCCTAAGGCTTTGACTAACTTAGAAAAAAACAATAAAAAGACTTGTCAAAAACACAAAAAAACAGAACACCGAAAATCAAACAATTTTTCAAAAAGGCCAAACCCCACTATTCCAAAAAACTAAGAAAAAATATGAAATTTCGCGCATGTTCGGTGGCCAAAGTTTCAAAATAGGGTTAAAATCTTGCTTAAAATTTTAGTATTTCCGCCTAACAGGATCGAACGAAAACCGGGACCGTGGTTTTCGCTAATTGCCGAGCGGGGTACTAGGCACACCGACCCAAAGCTCGAATTTATCCTCACTTCGAAAATTGTGGAATTCAAAAATTTGTGGAAATCGTAGGTTTTGTTGCCTTTTGCTTAGAAAATTTCATGTGGTAAAAGGTCAACTGTAAACGGTTTTTGCCAAAAATTTTATATTTTGATGTAATAGACTATTTTTGCCAGAATGAGGAGACGAGTAGCCCCGGTAGGCGAAATTTCTTCAGGAGTCCGAATCTGAACGCAGAATTTAAAAAAGATCCTTGGTTGTGGAGATATGGTTACAAGCTGGATGGTGGCTGTTTCAAAATAACAGCAGACCAAGTTGTAAACATTTCTGAGTAACTAAGAATCTTCGTGGAATTCTGCGTTCAGATTGGGATTCCTGAAGACATTCCGCCCCACTGGGGCTTCTCACAACAAAAAAATCTAGCAATAATGGTCTTTATTACAGCAAAATATAAAACTTTTCGCAAAAAACCGTTTACAGTTGATACCGCTAAAATCGCTTACAGTTGACCCTTGTCCATTTCTATGTGTACTCCGTGAAAAAGTTTGCCTCTAATTTTCTCAGTTCTGCGGGATTTTAAAGAAGCTATCACTTGCTAAATGCCACTTTCAAAAGTTGGATTATAAAAATAACTGATTGAAAAGCTGGTGATTGCTGTGTGGTTGGCTAAAACTGTATATTCTCTTTTAATTACCCCCTCTCTAATAATTACCCACCCCCTCTACTTTGAGGGATTGTATCTCGATGCAGCAAAACATTTTACAACACTGTTTATTGCCTTTTCTTAACTACCACGAGTTCTATCGATTCTGCTATCCCGATTTGTATTTAAGAAATGAAAATCGTGAGGATGACTCAAAATTTTTTCGATTTTTCGGGTGGTTGAAAAATAATTGCCCCGGACTAATTAAAAGAGCATATACGGTACTGAGTTGACATATGCGCCTCTCTTAAATTTTTGAAAGAAGTAAACGCTTTAAACAAAAGAGCTGAAAGCTTGCTGTCTAATTGGCTTAAAACGTGCAAAAATACGGAGGGCAATTGAAAATCTCTCAAAAATAGCCGAATAGCCTTAAAATAGCCATATTTGCATAGAAAAAGTCAGTTTCTGGTTTGAAGCAATTATTAATCCAATAGTTTACGGGTTTTTGGGGAACCCAACTAGGAGGTTGTAGTAGAAGACCGCAGGCTACATTTTGGTCTATTGGTTGTAACAAAAAGTCTGTCGTTTTCGAAATACTGTCTCTGGCTAAACTTCTACCAAAAAGACTTCAGTTTTGTGACCTAAGAACTTCAATGATTTATCGCTGGCATTTGTAAGTAGGGTTGTCGGTCAAAAAAATTTCGGTCCGATCAACCGAAAACCGAAATTTTTGGTTAACCGGACCGAAAATTATAGTAAACTGGGTCAATGAATTAAAACCGTAAAATCTCGACTGTCGACCGAGCAGGTATTAGAATCTGATCGCAAAATTACAATTAAATAGCCTTTATTGAACACTTTTAATAATATTTTGATCGAATGATATGTTCCAATGAGAGATCAACTGATTCTCTCGTTCATTTTCTGTCTTCTTAGTATCGCTTCTGTCAATTCCGCCTCGATGGTTAGTAGATTAGCTGCCATTTCCTTTCCAAGACAACATCGAAGATAGTTGGTTGGCAAACAAAAGACTGGCCTTCGAAAGGAAAGACTCAGAAGCCACGCTCGATAGAGATATTGCTAGATACATGCGAGCAACACTGCCAGATTTGGGAATCCCAGTGCATTCTTTGCCCACCACTTATACATCTCATTTTGTATTCGGAACGGACAGAAAACCGAGTGTTTCGGTCCAATTAACCGAACCGAAGACCAAAAAATGTCGGTTTTCGGTCTAAAATACCAAAAACGGCTAACCGGACCGACAGCTCTACTTGTAAGTCTAATATAGATGACCTCTGTTTGCTTTTCTCTTTTGTGTATAATAGGAATATTTTTAAAAAATACTGCGAACTAAGAAGACTACTTTCACTACAGGAAGGACCAAGTCAATATAGGGATACATTCTTCAACACAAATTTTTGCTGATGTTTGACTCTCACACATTCTGAGTGCATTTTTGACACAAAATTGATTTCCTTTGCAAAAATTACTCTTGAGCTGTAAGTATACTCCGGTGTAACACGAGTCACGTAACAAACTTTAAAATTTTGTTAGATCTAACATTTTTATTTTGATTTCTAGACATCCTACACTCAAAATGTTCGCTTGAATCTGGCAAACATTTTGAGTATAATAGCTTCTAAATTTCTTATAATTTTTTTGAAACGTTAACAAATGTAAGTCGCATAACAGCGTGTTATGCGACTCGACTCACAAAACACGCTGTTATGCGACTTGCTTTTGCAATTTTCACACATGTTTTAGATGAAGCTATTGTACTCAAAAAGTTTGCCAGATTCTTCTAGAGAACATTTTAAGTATAAGAAATCAAAAAAATTATAGACCAAGAAACATTTTAAAGTTTGTTACGTGACTCGTGTTACGCCGGAGTATACTTAATGCTTTAGAATCACAAATTTGCATCGAAACGAAAAAACTTAAAATTATTGGTATTTTGTTTATTTTGAAGTGATGATCTTTTTGTGCACCTGCATGCAGGACGGGGTTTTCGGCCAAAATTGGATGAAGTGGGACGGAGGTCCCGTCCCCTATTTATCTCTAAATATGATTTCAGATGCACAAGGAAAAGCACTTGGTGCAGTGTGGCCAGATTATGACCAAAATCCAAGTGCACGTGCTCAACCCTGTGGACGTCCTTAGAGCTGCAATGGACGAGGGTGAGCCATCTAAGAGTTAACTGTCAACAGAAATTATTTTTCAGGAGTGCTATGTTTCCCCTACGGCCGTCTACTCGACAAAACATTTGACTTGTTGGGCAGGGTGGAAAGGGTCATTCAAGGAATCGACGACCCCGATGTAAGCTTGCTCAAAAATTCAACTGAACATTGTTTTGATAATTCAACTTCTCAAGATCCCCAAAAACACCTGAGAATGTGTTGTAGCACTTGACAGGTTCAAAAAACATGGTTGAAGGTTAAAGAGTCCACTATTTTTATATTTCTGGAGTAAAGATAGGCTTCTTGCGTTGGAGAAGACATACCTGAGACATAAATCACTTTTTTAAACTTTTTGAGCATGCTTCCGCACAATTAAAATGTTAAACCAATACAGTTAAACATCCCGTAGAGGGACTGAAAGGAGAGGCCCTAAGGCTTCGGTAACAAAGGTTGGCCCGATTAAAGGATTGAGCCCATTTTTTGCCTTGACCATCTGCTGATTTTTTGGCGTTTTGGTGGATTTTGGTGAATTTTCGTGGTCGTATTTTTGAAACCCATATTTAAAAATCTGTTAAGTAGAGATGTGGATTTGGCGAAATCGAGATTTTATAAGAGAATTTTTTTCCAGATCGAGACTTTTCAAAAAATAAATCTGGATCCCGACTTATGTGTCGGGATTATATTGAATAGAGTAAGAACTACACTCGTTCTACCACTGGTATTTTTATTGGTGCACCATGGCCAAGCACAACAGAGTTACAGCAATAACTGGTTAAACAATAAATAGATGTTCTGGATAATAGAGTGGACAATTCGTTTCTGGATGCCACTTCGGACGGATCTCTGGATAGCGTGCTGGATGGATCGCGAGGTAGCCCTTCTGATTGTTTGCTGGATAGCTCATATGGACAACACTGGATTGGTTCTTCTGGCTGACTTCGGAATGGCACGTCTGGATGAACCCATCGGAGCTGATTCTGGACTGGTGCGACTTCGGCACTGACTTCTGGGTAAATTCTGATAGTTGCATCTGCGGCACGAATTTCTGGTTGCTGAAGGCCTCTGCTGGCTTGACTTGGATTGGCACCACTATGGAAGAAAGGCTGCTTTCACCGGCGTAGTGGGAGCACGTGCTAAGGTCTGTAGTCGGATCCATTCAGTCAGCTCCGGTGTTGGCTTTCTGGTTACTAGCTCTTGGCACAGTTGATGACTCGGTATCACCTGAAAATAAATCAGGCGCCGCCAAGGGGTAGGCCCGGTCACCAATGACATCATAATGGACAGCATTACTGGTTATCTTTCTAAAGCCGTAATCGAAGAGGGTTGAAACTAGTTGAAAACCGTAGTCAAAGAGACTACGGTTGCAGTTACTGGTTGGGTTATGGGTAAATTGAGAGTCGGCAAAATTGAGAGTCGGCAAATCGAGAGTCTTAAATTTCAAAGCAATACAATGGGTGCAATAATACGGGCGGATGTTATTCGCCCGTATTAAGACAGCACAATGCCTCCTGATTGCAATGGAAGGATAGAAAGGAATAGAAAAGTTCCTACCGTATCCTGTTTATGCTACCCCTCAAGCCTCCACACAAAAGCTCTGTTTGATAGAGTCCAGCAATTTGGACAATTGAACAATTTATATCCTATCCATTGCAATCAGGGGGCA
>JAKMXJ010040661.1:0-10659 GCA_029339935.1 Anguina tritici
GGGCTGGCCATTTCAAGATCCTAAAAATTGGGAAAAATTAAAGAAAATAAAAAATGGCGATCATTTCAAGCTCTTTCAAATGTCATATCATGCTTGGAAATGTAATAAGGCAAGCGTGGTGGGACAAGCAGTCAATCAAAACCGAAAAAACTTATTACTAGACCCAATAGTTTGTCCAATTTTCCTATTCCCTAGTCCATATATTTGTTTTTTGCGTAATTCTTTAATGTTTTTTAAATAATTCTCTAAACTAGTTTACATTATTCTATCAGCTATTTAGGGTTTTCAGGTCTTTCATTACTTCTTCTGTTACCTATTTTGCTTTGGTTTTCACCCGAGATTTTCGTATTTTGCTACCAAATTTATAACATCAATTTGTTCTGAACAACAAAATAACAAAGTATTCCCTAATTCATGTTTGCTTTGATAGGAAAATAAAGAGACAATAGCCAATATTTCACCTTCTTTTATGCTTGCTGAATCAAATCATCTTTTGGCTTTATTTCGCTCTTTTTCAGTAGCTTCTTCATCATCTTTTACTTCATTGAAAGCCTTTCATCGCTCACCCATGCTCGGAAAAAAGACCATTCGAAGACGTCGGTGCCTGAAATCAGAAAATATAAATATTGATCAAAACTGACTATTTTATGCGCAAAAGTAATAAAGAAAGTCAGGGTCGACATGCTGACTGAAATATCAAAATAATTTTAAAAATATTTTCCCAAAACAGCTATGGACTGCAAATAAGGGCCGAAATTTGTATGAATTGACTTTGGCAAACCGCATGTTGGACGAATTGACTTTGGACGTACTGATTTTTGGTCGGATGTGCCAGCACATCTAAAATTCTGTTGTGGCTATACGTTTGTTTGAATTGACATTTATCCTGACACGACAACCATTGTGACTATTCGTCGTGTCGTAAATATTGTCGATATTATCGTATAGTTCTCTGTATTTTATCGCACTTGAATAAATCGTTCTGTTTATCGCGCTCAACATATATACTTTTTCCACTCGGATACAAGAAATTCGAACTTTTAGGTGCTAAATGTGAGCAAAGCTGGTCGAATTAAATCATTTCTTCCATTAGTTAGTTGTTTTTGACCATTTATTGTTCATGGAATAGCTGAGTCATTTCTGCCCACGCGTAGAATCTATCTTCCACTCTCAATACTCATAGAAACGAGTCACTGCAAAAGGTTCGCTGATGTTAGGAAATCAAATGCATTTTATGGTAAAAATGTCTTACTCCATTGTTTGTTTTGCATGAAATGGAGAAAGCATTAGCCATTTTTTGTGCAAAATTGATGATAAGAGGGAACACCCCTATTTTTGTCACTTTTTAAGGCAAAAGAAGGTTGCTTTTTCTCACTTTTGATTTTCTTATTTGTTGTGGTACTCTCTTATACTTCAATCAACTTACTAATTTTTTGAAAGTCCACATCGAATTAATATGCGTACCATAGAGAGTCCCGTAAGTTAATTAGCATGATCTTCTCTCTCAACAAATATTGGTTGTTTGCACCTTTAGGCAATTCCATTCTGCCATCCAATTCATGGTGGCTTGCCAACAGACGCAGAAGTTATTGTCCATGGAGCTGTATTCAATGGCCACAACAAATATTTTTCAGTAAATCTCAGAGCTGGAAGTGACATTGCACTGCACTTCAACCCCAGGTAGTTTTCTTTTTTTACGAAGTTGGTTCAATTGTAAACTGGTTTGCACCATCTAGTTAGTTTTGCCCCACCATATTTTTTGGTTTAACGATCCCAGGGGTGTGAAATCAGACATGGAAATTGAATTAGAGCACGGAAAAACTAGTTTTGCCCTGCTTATAGCCATATATTCCAATGTGTTCGGTTTTTCGATGAGATAGAAGCACTAAAAACCACTAATCTGACCTGGAAGTAGAACGAATTGAATTTTTTGGTCGAAATTTGGTTCTCTTTGTAAAATGAACCCTCATGGCTTAGAAAATTACAGAGGGCCCTTTAAGAGTTTAAAACTCGAGCAAGTAGCCTATCATCAGGGTTCCTGAGTGAGGATCATTGCTTTAATATTATTTGTTCAATTTCATCTCCTTCTAAGATTCAAGCACTTCTCCGAGCACACCATCGTTCTCAACACTTTACGCCATGGGGATTGGCAACTAGAAGAGCGACACAAGAACAGACTCAACATAGGTGACACCTTCCGCCTTCGCATAGCTCTGCATCACAGCCACTTCTTGGTTGAGCTGAACGACAAGCATGTGTGCCATTACCAGCACAGGATTTCTCCTGCTCAAATCACTCATTTGGAGATTCAGGGAGATGTCAGTATTCAACGAGTGCATTTGGTCGACTGTGAACAATACGGTTAGCATTTTTTAGACTAAAAAAATATTTTACGTCTCAACAAAACATGAGCATCTTGAAGCAGGGTGGCCATATCGATTTTACAAATAGTGGAAATCAAAACTAATTACAAAGCTCATTATCTGACCTTTTCTTAATTCTACAGGCTTCTCTGTTCCAGTTCCAACAGATGGACATATCGATTTAATGGCTCCTGCGCCAATGTTCCCACCTCCACCACCCGCCTACAGCTCTTATCCCGACTCACAGCCGCAAATGCCTTCATCCAACTCCTCCTACCCAAACTTGAGTAGTGCATACACTCCTGGGCCCACTGCCTATCCCCCTGGACCCAATGCCTACTCTCCCGCTCCAGCCTCGTATGGTTTAACTGTCCCAGCTCCGGTTTGTGATTTTAATTTGTGAAAAGGACAATGAACCCTTTTCCATATCGACCCGAGTTTTTATTTGCAGGTGATTTGCTGTGTCGAGACCTGTGATTGCTCCACTGAGCACTGTCATCATGGCATTCACTGGGACCCCCACCATCATCATGAAAGTCATCACCACCACCATCACCATTGCTGAAACAAGTGGTTCTCTTAAAAAAAATTAAAATGTGATTTAGAGTATTCCTAACGCAGTGTATTTTTCAGAAATACGTGCCTCACTTGAATAAAAACTTTTATTAAATTTTTTTCGTCTTTATTTACAAACAAAGGAGAAAGGCGTTAGGTGAATTCTCCCTTAGTAAATTCCCCCTCAATGCGCCAAATCAACAAATCAGAAATTTTGTTTTTTTGATTGGACTTTTTTTGATCGCATGTTTTCAGCTGATCTAGTCCTCTCAAAGTCAATTTACCGAGGAGGAATTTAGCGTCGCCTAGGCAGAAGTGGTATTAGTAATCTTTCAACATCATCAAATAAAGTAGTTTTGACGGTCATCAAGATTGTGAGCGGCTGGTAGATCTAGATCAATACCTGAAGAGGGGTAGGAACGGGAGTGGCTGTTGAAAAGGTGTTGCTGGTGGTAGGCTGACGCTAAAATAGGACAAAATTTTCTATAGGCCGTAATTTTTCCAAACTCAATTTGATTTATTGTCACTAATATTAATATTGTAAATTTTGACTTTCTAAGATGTCTTTAGAACACTTATAAGCAACTCTTTTTGCTAAAAGAGAATAAAAAGGTACAGAAAAACATTTCCATAAAGATAAAAGGTCCTATTGGGAGAGGAAAGGAAAAAACACGAGCCACACTTTTTTTACTGCACATGGCAAAAAGAGTCTCGCAATACATATATGGTCAAGAGTATTGCTCGTGTTCATCTCGCAGCTAAGTTCATTTAAACCCAAATAGGAGGGGGGATATTGGGATGAGATTTGCGCACAAACACACCTCAGAAATAAATCACTCGGCAACTTACTACCTAAATTGTAGCGCACATCTTTTTCTACAATTTCGGTAGTAAGTTGCTTAAAGGAGCGTACCCAGCACTTCCACGCGAATTTGCTAAATTTGAATTGGCGAGAAACAGTTTTTAATAACAAGACATGGTTGTTTTGAATTTTTGGCCGGTGTTCCTTATCCGGCCTTCACCCAAAAACGCTATTTATAAGCTTTTAAAGATGTTATATTGCCTTAAACGTGTAGGAAAACCTCCAAGCCTCCTGCGCTCCCTTCGGGGGCGCAGGGGACTTGGAGGCTTGGGGTTGAGATTTGCACACATACCTGAGACATAAATCAATCGAAAATAGCTTTGGATGCACAAGAAGATGTGCACAAGAAGGTGTGTGTGTATGTTGAAATCCTATCTTTTTTAGCCTTTTTGGAGCGTCCAGGTAGTCCCCAACGTAGTCGCGGTCATTTTATTGTGAAAACCTTTTTTTGAACAATCTTTGGCCTCACCCTAAAACGTGCTTCCTGCACGTTTTAGGTGCTAAAAAGTCTTCAAAAGCTAATAAAACGCGTTTTTAGGTGAGGGCTGGACAAGGAACATCAGCCGAATTTTTCCTTATAAAATTGGATACACAAATTTTGCTTAGCCAAGTTTTGTACCGAAAAATTTGAAACAGTTTTGTCCTGTTATAAAAAGCTAGTCGTTTTTAGGCATTTTTTTTTCTCGAATGCTGCTTACATCTTTAAAAATCTGAATTTGGAAACATAATTTCAAAAACATTTGTCGTTGCTTAGATTGTTGTACAGTCGCTGTTTCATAATACGGGTATTCCAAATTTTGGTCATATCAATTTTTTTAAAATTCTGTTTTTAGATTCACATTCCTAAAAACCTTTTACGTACTAGGGCATCTCAGAAAAAATTGCATACAAATTCTTGATTTGGCGCTGCTGAATTTAAACCCCCATAATATACTCTACCTTTACCCCCCCAGTTCAGTGGAGTTCGTTATTGTTATATCCCGTGTTTGAATTATTATTGGTCTCGACACGAATTACATTTCTGTGTCGAGACTACTATTGTTTCGTCATTATTATTGTCATTGTTTGTAAGCTAAATAAACACAGCCGCGCATCTTCCTCTCTCTCTCTCTGCAATTCCTTTTGTCTTTGGAACCCTCTTAAAAACCAGGTCCAAGTTACAACTGTTATGCGAGGCAATGGTTTATCATGCTGCCTTAGGAGAGCCTATAAGAGCTGAATCGACGGGGGTGGGTGTTCCAGAGTCAGCTGGAGTGGGTGTTTCATAATTGCCCACAATTTTCTTCTAAATTTAAATAGTGACTCCAAGTTTTAGACCAGAATTGACACTTCTACATGTCTTGATTTCCACAACAAAATCCATTAGCAAAAGAAGTTTACCAGCGGAGGACATGATCTTTTGCTCATCCTCAATCTCCATGTCTTTCTGCTTTTTCCTCCTGTGACTCATGCCGTACCTTATCAAGGCCATCAAACAAATACTGATCAGCAAAATGGTCATGATCACAGCTGAATTTTTTACTAACCAATCAAATCACAATCTTGTAAAAACTCCAACCCAATATGATCCATCCCACCAACGAGAGGGCAGTTCCAGTCAATGGTAGTGGATTGTCGGCCACAGGGCAGAAGTCGAGAGCCCTCAAAGGAGTGCCCTCAGGTGGGCAGTTGTTAAAAGAGGGAGCACAAGCAGCCACACAGCCCGGCTTGTCGATGTCAATGTCCAGGTTGTCCCTTAGGAGTTGGCGGAACCACTCCAGTCGGCTATCGCAGGCCCAGGGATTGGCTGAAAATTGTATTTTGCCATAATTTAAATTGAGTGTCTGAGCACGCACCACAAGCATAGATCACACGCCGGTCGTTAGGAACTGGCTCAAAGGAGTTTTCCAGAGCATTCAGCGGCATGGTTTGCAAGAGGTTGTAGCTTGAAATTGAAGGAATGAAAGACGGCGCCTTTAAACGTCGATGACTCCCTGAGTAATCGACGTTTTTTCCGTTTTTTCATGTTATCCTGCTTTGCCTCATTAAATTTTTATGTTTTTTATAAGGTGAAAAATGTCTTTGACAAGATTTTAGTTGAAATTGAAAAAAATCAGTGGAGTCTTGTGCAATGACGAGCGCAGGAGATTTATATGAGTAAGACAGAAATGATTAAGCCATAACGTATTTAAATGTAAGTGATGGGTTAAGTTAAAGTTATAGAAGGACTCCAAGGACCGGAAATCTCTTCCTGATAAAAATCAACCCTGATTCCAATACCTGATGTCCAGATGTCTCAAGCCGGGCAGATTTGCGAACCCCAACGGTTCCACCGTTTCCAACCTGTTGCCTTGCAAGTCCAGAGAATACAGGTCATTCAGACCCTGGAACATGTCCGATCTGACTCTGAAATGGTAAAACGGCAGTTGGTCTGGTTTCTTTTCAAGTTTTTGATATTTTCCAATAAGAATACCCATTTTTGGTAGACTTTTTTTTATTCTGAGTACTCTCGGTAGGCAAAATGTCGTGAGGAGTCCGTATCTGAGCTCGGAATTAAAAAAAGTTGCTTAGTTGCTGAGATATGACCAAAAGTTGTATGGTCATTGTTTCAAAATGATAGCAGTCCAACTTTTGATCATATTTCAGAAAACAAGTATTTTTTCGAAATTCTATTTTTAGATTCGGATTCCTGAGGACATTTTGCCTACTGGAGGTCCTTAGATTAAAAAAATCTAGCAAAAATGAGTATTTTTATTGAAAAATATCAAAAATTTTGAAAAAAACCACGCCAACTGTTCTATGTTTTTCAGAAATGGTGGCTTCCAAAATATTTCTCAAAATAATTGTCCCAAAAATGACCTAGTCAGCCTGTTCTTGTTGAGCACAATGGCCTGAATCAGTGGAGTTTTCTGGAAAGCACCTGGCTCAATGGTGTCCACTGCTGCCTCCGACATTTCTAAACGCATTAGAGATGGAATGTGCTGAAATATTGAGACTATCAATTTAATTTTTGACTGCCAATGTATACCACAAAAGCATTTGCGGGAATAACAGCAATGGGAGTTTCTCCAATTCCCAGAGTCTTCAGCTCGTTGATGTATCTGAACATCTCTGGTTGCCAGGAGGGGAACTTGTTGCCGGTCAGATACAGGTATTGCAGGTGGGGCACACCTTGAAAGGCTTGAGGGATGATGACGGTGATGCCGTTGAACTCCAGGGAAAGAGAGGTGAGCTCCGCAAAGTTGAGCGCACCCACTGGAACATCACGGATCTGTAAGTAGTTTTATCTGAACAAGGAATTTTGCAAACCACGATGGATCGGAATCTACTGGTATTCCCCCTAAATAAACAATTTTGAACTTGGCCACAACACCTAGTTCCTTTATAAAATTGAGAAAAAAAAAGTCAGACAAAAGAAAAATTGTATATCATTTCTTTAAATTTCGTTTTCCTCATTTTTTTTGATACTCGGTGTTATGAGAAAGCTCAATGTCGTTCGGCACGAAAAGTTGGTCTAGAAACGTATGATCAGAAAATAAAAGTAATTACAAAAAGTGTTCTATAAAAGATTTTGACCCTGACTTTGGAAGCACAGCTTTGAGGTAGAGATAGAAACAGGGTTTCCCAGAGTTTTGTAAAACAGTCTCTTTAGAATGGTTTCGATTTTATTTCTGAGCTGAGAATTCTATCCCTAAACCTCTTTTTCCTCCTATAGAAAAGGCTATGAAGGCTTTTTGAAAAACCTTAGAATACCATAAACTAGAAGGGCCTAACCCTATACAGGGTTCAACATATTTTGTAGAGGAAGAAAAAGATCTAGCACCTTCTAACTATAGTTAGAAGCAACTTTGGGAAAAAATTTCAGCTCTGAAATACAATTGAAAACATCCCAAAAAGACTATTTTTACAAAACCCTGGGAAACCCTGTTTCCGTCTCTACTTGTAAGACATTAAAATGCTGAATTTGAGTATAAGATCAATTAGCGACGGTCGATTGGCGGGATTTTGAAATTTCAAATAAAAGTTAGCACTTCCCTGCGGAAATAATTTTTTGATGAAAAACTTCTAGACCAAAATTTCCTTCTGATCTAAATCCCTTGAGATCTTCTCCAAATTATTCTTAGTTGTTGAGATATGACTTAAACCAAGACAATGAACAAAATTTTCGAGTAGATCTCTTAAAATAACTTTGGTACTTTCGCGGTTTACTTTCTTAATTTTTTAGCAGAGTGACCCTGTTATAACGGTACTCCCGATATAACGGCACTAAAAGGTGGCCCCAGGCGTGCCGTTATATCGGAACTCGACTGCATGGCTATTTTGAGTAGCCTACTCAAAAACTCTGACTCTAATGGTAATTTTGACCAAATCGCAACAGATTTCGATTCAACAGGACATTTTGGTACCAGAAATGACATTCCAGAAAAATAAAATGCCTAAATATGCTGATCTATGGAGCACACAATTTAAAAATTTGAAATCTCGCTCTCGAGCTGGCCGTCTCGAGCCAATATTGTCTCGAGTCGACGCTTGCCCGACACAAAAGTTAGTTTGGTTGAAAGTTGCCTTTTTAGTATCGATAATCTAACAATAAAAAGTTCAGGCATACATTATAAGGGGAAAAGTCCACCGAGTCGTGCTGTCTCATTGAATAGGCACAATAAAATTGTTAAAAATGCCCACCTGGTTTAATCCCAAATTCAAGTTGGTCAAACTATTTCTCTGAGCCTCCAGTGCTTGACTTGGCACTTGTGTGAGCGCATTTGTCTCCAGACTCAGTTCCTGCAAGCTTCTCAGTGGACTGAACACCTCCTGCCCTCCACCCAGAGCCTCATCCGTTAACTTATTGCCAGCTAGTTCTAGCTTCAACAACACCTCACTACTAGCGAAACCAGCAAATGCCTGCTGCTGAATTTGACTTATCCTGTTTCTGTTCAAGTAGAATTTCCTAAGGTTGCGCAACCTAGGCAATCCTCTTTGTGGTATTTGCTGGAGCTGGTTGTCGGTCAAGTCCAGCTCCACCAAAGAGTCCAGCAGTGGTCCATTGAAGGCCTGGTCATCTATCTCGGAGAGGGTGTTTCTGTTGAGAACTAGTCGAAGGATGGTGAAGTCGATGAAAGCATTTGCTGGCAGAGAGCTGATGGCTGTGTCCACTATGGCTAGCGAGTCTATCTGAAGGTTGTTGAGTAAAAGTAATTTTAGCACTACTCGGTTATATCAATATCTCCCCCCCGCCCCCCATGACTATCGGCTCATTTTTTGAGTTTCATATCATCTGTGTTTTACTCTGAGGATTTGAGTCAAATGGAAATGCTGGAATCAGAAAAATACTAGGTGAAAAAAATATAAATAACTTAATCTTTTTGTATAATCTTCAGAATTTTTTATATCGATATCATTTGAGAAGCAAAAAATTGGTATAAGTTCTCCTATACACTTTCTTGTCTTGTAAATGTACTACCAAACTATCATTTTCAAATTTTATCACACAAACTAACCCTTATATTCCTAGTAATTTGAATGGCCTGGAGAGCATTGGCCAAACTGCCGGCATTCTCACAGAGAATGGCCACAGGTTCATAGATGGAGGGGGCACATCTACAAGGGGCTTGTACAGGGGGGCACAGCTGTTGCTGGCCATGCTGGTAGAACTGCTGCTGCTGCTGGGCCATGACTTCCTTGCCAAGGTAGAGAACAGCAAAAAGGGTAAGTAATAAGGAAGTGGGTTTAGTGGATAAGCTTAATGGGGAATATAAGTTAGAGCGATTCCTGCCGCCTGAAGCAGGCGGCCGGGGCATTTGGCCTATCCTGCCAATATAGGTGGCTGGCTGGTGTCAATGTCTCGCCTGTTCTCCTGCAATAATGCTTTGTTTGTGAGACAATAAAACTGGATATTAGCTGGATTTGTGTCGACTGTGGTTGAGCAACCAGCCAGCTAGCCCTTCCGCATGTTCATTTTTTGTATTTACTGATATGAGGGATAAAATTTCAGCCAAGTTGCTGCTTTATTACATTGTCTGAGAAGCAGGTGAGTATCAAGAAATAAAAAAGATGTGAAAAAATTGTTACACACTGGGGAAATACTCGGCCTAAACCCACTATTTTATTACTCGAAATCGAAAATCTAAAACCCATGCTTAGTATCCATCGCGAAAAATCGCAAACCCGACTGGAATTATAATTAGTCTCTACCTCAAACACGCTCTACAAAATGATAAGAGTTTGTGGAAAAGAGATCAATACCTTCATCCCCTCATCATTATCCACAATAACACAACAACAAAACTGGACACAACTGCACAAGTGGAATAACTGGGGAGGAGGAGTAGGGAAGTGTGCAAGAATCCACACACTCAGCAATAGCAACCACAACAGATGACTTTCTCGGGTCTCCTCTCTAAAAAGCAAGAAGAAGAACAAAAAATTGGTGCAAGATTTGGGTGGGATTAGTTGGCCAGCCAGTCAGCCAGTACAAATACAATTGCAAACAAGTGGATGGGGGGGAGGGACTGGCTCACAAGGCTGGACAGTTGCTCAAATACAGGATGGATGTATGTATGGACTGCGTCTTAGCATAGGGCGACAGAAATGGAAAGGAGGTTGGAGGATCATCGCCTCCTTGGCTATTGATGTCCAACTTGTTTGGCTAGTGCATAATAACAGAATGGAACTGGCAAATAGAAATTTCAAAACTTCAAAGGAGAAGTACTTGGGCGATCGGCAATAGGTGTGTCACAGCCCAACTTACAATTATTCTATACAAAAAATCATTTAATAATCTTGTAGTGGGTTTATCACCGATTTCCTTGCCTGAGTCCTGTTATAGCCTCCAGGGTTGGCGTGATGAGGGTTCGAGTGGAACCTCAACAAAATGAGAGTCGAGAATTGTGTGTGTGTGGA